>JBBPUP010000008.1:129296-139656 GCA_038094735.1 Exsudoporus floridanus
CGAGTGAGCACTGGGACTTTTGAGTGCTACTCCTTGTTGTGCACCGGCCCGTACAGGGGCTATCCGAGAACGGAAGATCATCTTGTCTCGCGATTTTGGTTCCAAGTCAGTAGATTGATCAACCAACACCTTGGCGCGGCAGGCGGACGATATATCCATTTACTAATATATCAACCATCGATTCTCCCCATGTCTCATGATCAGTTCTTCCCTCCTATCGGGCAGCTCGCGAAACAGACAGATGGTCTGCCGGCGGAACACACCACCTCCGATGGCGGTGCCCAAGAGGACAGACCTCTGGAAGAGGTCGAGTCTCTCTGCATGCGATGCGGGGGACAGGTGAGCTCCTTGACCAGTGACCGTTCACGTACAACGCTTGCTCATCCCCGTTGTGGCTGCGAATGCAGGGAATGACCCGCATGATGCTCACCTCCATTCCGTACTTTAAAGAAGTCATCGTGATGAGCTTCCGGTGCGAACACTGTGGCGCGGCGAACAACGAGGTCCAATCTGCTGGCACCGTCCGAGGTACGCTGCCTTTATTTTATTTATTTTGCTTTTGACGCTTGGGAACGCCGGACGTTCGTTTCTGATGAACTGTGGCGCCATGATTCAAAAAAGAGCATGGTGTGACGTATACCCTCAGGGTGCTTCGCCGAGGCGACCTCGATCGTCAGATCGTCCGCTCGCAAGCATGCGAGATCGCCATTCCCGAGTTCGAGCTGACGCTTCCACCGAATGAGAGAGGACAACTCACGACCGTCGAGGGTCTCTTGCGTGACATCGTGGCTGACCTTGGCGCCGACCAGCCTCTGAGACGGATACAAAACGAGGCCGCTTACGCTAAGATTCAGGAGATCATTGATGGACTCGGGGAGATTATAGACGGAGATGAAGATGAGGACGAAGTAGGCGTCGAATCCGACAAACCCGTTGTCACGAAGTTCAAAGAAGATTTGGTCAAGAGGCCGATTACGATCACACTCGACGATCCGTCTGGGAATTCGTTCTTGGAGTTTGTCGGGAGCATGGCTGATCCCCAGTGGGGTCTCAAGACCTACACCAGGACCCTTCAGCAAGCAGTTGGTTTGGGACTGGCTGCTTCGGAAGAAGAAACAAAAGGTGCATCGGAGGAGGATGCGGGGGATCAGAAAGGAGCTGAGGGAGAAGGAGAAGGTCTTGACGGGAAGAACGATGAGATCTTTGAGTTCCCGGGGATTTGCCCGCGCTGTGGACGTGCACTAGTGACTCGGATGAAGAAAGTGTCTATTCCCTACTTCAAGGCAAGCGGTTTTCGGCCTTACAACTCGAAATCACTGTTGATCATTTCTTCAAGGAAATATTGATTATGTCGACGAATTGCGAGAGCTGTGGGTATCGGGACAACGAAGTAAAGGCTGGGTCAGCGATCTCGGAGAAGGGGAAGAAGATAACATTGAAAGTAGTCGACGAGGAGGACCTGAGGAGAGATATTCTAAAGGTTGGCACTACCCCGTCTCCTGTAACGCAAAGTGACCACTGCAACCTTTCTAGAGTGAAACCGGCGGGTTGGCAATTCCACAAATAGACCTTGTCCTCCAACATGGAACGCTAGGGGGACGATTCACGACCCTGGAAGGAATCCTGGACCAAGTCTACGACGAACTCTCCCAGAAGATGCTTGTTACAGGTGACGCGAGTACGGTCGGGGGCGAGGACCGCGAAAAATTCCAAAAATTCTTAGCGGATCTGAAGGCAGTTGAGTAATTTAAAGTTATCAACGTGTCCCATGCCATATTCATCCCATACGCCTAGATCAAGCAGGTCGAGCGAGAATTCACCATCATCCTCGATGACCCGCTAGCGAATTCATATGTGCAAAACATATATGCACCAGACCCCGACCCAAACATGACAATCGAGACTTATGAGAGAAGTTGGGAGCAAAATGAAGAGCTGGGACTGAATGATATGAAGGTCGAGTCCTACAGTGGAGACAATCCAGTGGAAGGCAATAGTGATAAAGGAAACAAGTCGTGATTAGATGTCGTTTGCTATAGAGTTTGTATATAGGTATGGAGATCGAGGGATCGGCGCAGGAACTCATATTCAGTTGCGATGCCCGTGTGCCGTGGACACAGTTACAGAGCTGGAGACAGGGAGGAGCCCAAGGAACCGATATTTGACAACCCAAGATCGAGACAGTAACCTAGCGTTCGGCAGCGAAGTCGAATCATCAATGCATCACTTCTCTCTGGTATCCAAGGCGCTATCACCGAGTTTCACAACACCAGTAAACGACTTTTAAGAACACCTCTACTACTTTCCAAGAGCATCGTGTATGATTTGTTAAGAATATCTCACTACGCTTCAGCCCCTGGCTGATAGACTTCGAGCTCTATGATCCATTTACCCGCTGCATGCAAGACAATCGTCTGAGCCCGAGATATCAGCTTTCGCCGGACAGAGGACCCAATTTCCGATACTTTCACCGGCCGCCTGTTAGTAATTTCCGATGAGCGCGAGTCCACCGATCCGATGAAGAGAGAAAACATGTCGCGAGCCAAGACCCACGTTATAGTCACAAAGATTCGACGTCGGAGAGTTAGGTTGAGTGTATCTGGGTGTCAGAAACAGGTCAGTCTCGATTCGCAATCTACTTGTCCTAAATCAGACTCACAGGCACTGTGTGATGATTCCATTGGTTGCGTCCATTTTGTAACAGACGGAGTTGGCGTCCAAGTTGTACACATCGATCGCTCCAGCGCATTCAGCGCAGCGCACTGCTGCAGCGTACGCAGCACATGCGAGAACGGTGATGGCGCAAAGAAACATTGAGTGCGAGTGGTATGTGTGAAGTGGAATGATTGCTGAGATGAGGGAGGTGGAGAAATGGGGTTCGCAATATAGGCCTTTTATTCCATTTCGTTGGCGCGAACTTCGGCGATCGCAGGGTTGAAATCCGCCATGAAGGACCTTGGCCATGATACAAAGGTGAATAGAGAGTCGGGAAGGAGCAACTTGACCCCTTCTGCTGCGTGCTATTGAGATCAATCAACAGCGACCGTGTGCTGCACCCAAAAAGCGCAGCAGCACACGGTACAACTTCGAGAATCGGGAATGAACGACTTGGCCCATTCTGCTGCGCGTTACGATAGCAACTGTGCGCTGCTACCCGCAAAGCGCAACAGCCACAGCACAACTAACTTCAAGAGCTGAGACGAAGTGACTCGACCCCCTCTGCTGCGCGCTAAATGAGATCAATCGACAGTGACCGTGTGCTGTACCCGCAAAGCGCAGCAGCCCACAGCAACACCAACTTCCCGCGATGGACGACATCGCAACGCATGATTCTGATGTTTGGGCTACACCTGCATGAAGACCTTTGGCCGGTTATACTTTATCAGATCAAATATATTACAAAACTTTTGGAAACTTACCAATCATCCAGCGTTTTACATTGTGTGATTTACAGGCACGAACGTACGACAATGTGGTTTGGGTGTAGGCACGGGCAAATATCTGAGGTAATAAAACAGTACGCCTTGCAGTCCGCGGCCAGTCAGGATTCAGACTTATTTAGCGTATATGGATTTTCCGAGAGATCATCCTCATTTCCATCCATTGTGTGACAGTCAGAACAAACGTTTCGCTGGACTAAGCGAATGCTCTTACCTCTAGATCGGCGGCTCGGTGCTGAAAGTGGCGCAGGCCTTTCTATAGCAACAAGCCCGATGGGACAAGCGACGAGATCTTGAAGAAAGGCTACAAGAGACCGTCTGTGTTCGCAGATAGCAGCAAACGCGAGGCAAAGTAGGAGGCTAACTTGATGGATATCGACTGATGAAACGATTTGAGCTCTTCAGCGAAGGCATATCGCAGCGACAATCGCGATGACTCACGGATAGCGGGCCGTTACGACGGTTGGCTGCATTGAGAATGATTACTGAAACGCCTGCCCCCTCTTTCCAGAGTGTCACCATCGATGACGTCCACGAAATCACTCGCATCTCACACCGTGCTGCCCACATACATGAATCCGATCCAGAGGCTCTAGTCTTATCCGCCGTCTTTGCATGTATAACCTGCTCGGTAACTTGATCAAGAGTGCGAGGTGTGGGTCATTCCTGTCGCATGCAGGACGTAGCATAATTTGTGTGGTGCGAGCAAGAGATTGCAGGGAATCTTCGTATCCGACCCGCTCGTTAGTGCTGATGGTCCAGCCAACGCCAAGAACGGGGAGGGAACGTGCAGCTATGTGATGCTTAGCTGTCCGCCAACTCGAGCCAGCCTCGGACGTCTGCTGACGTACTGCGAAAATCTGCGAACGGGATCGTCCATCCCGTCTCTTCATCGGAATATCTGAAATATTACAACCATCTTGGCTTGAAAGGCAGTAGAAGCCATTAGACGATGTTGTGCGCTCGAACACACCGACACGCATAGCTCGTTCGTACGATCCGCTCCCAATACTTCGACATAGCGCTTAAGAGAAATCTCCGGTGATTCTGTAGTTTTTATGAGGACGTTTGTGAGACAGTCTACGCGTAGTTATGCCCTGTTTTGTGCGCGGTATGTCGTAACTTGGTCCAATGCATGTTGTACAATCATCATGAATCAAGTCATGCAGCCGAGATATGACAAGCACTCGCAAGTCTCGGGGTAAGGCTACCCGTGGCAACAAGGGTAAGTCGACCGATGACTGCTTCCACAGTCCTTACCACGATGTCACGCAGGTGGGATCTGCGTGCTAAGAACATGCGCAAAAATAACGAGGCAGTGCGGACAGATCCATATTGAGAATAAGGAGGTGTGTTGACGGAACAATTGGCGTACCACGAGTAAACCGAAACATCTTGTTCTTCCACTCTTCGATACCGACCGTCAGTGTATACCATTGGTGAGGATGTCGACGAATACCGGTGTGTAGCAGCTTCAAGTGGTGATTGAGTGACCCTGACCATCCAGGAAGATTAAATGATAGCCCTTGACACCAGCAGCTCTGGATATGTACTTGCGGCCACATTCCATTCCGACGGGAAACATCTTTTCGGCGGGGATGATGACGGGATTCGCAGATGGCGACTTGCAGATGGCCAAGAGGTGGGGAAGTAAACCGGCATGCAGTCGCGTGCCATTTGCGTGTCGAAGGATCACAAATGGGTGGTGTGCTGGGCTTTTGAGGGGGCAAGCATGTGTGGGACGGAGGGATGCGCAACAAGGTAAAGGACGTGGAGGGCACGAATGGGGTGTGAGCGGTCGATATCTCTCCAGACTCGACCCGATTTGCCACTGGGACTCACCTCCACGAGGCAAGCATTTGGAGCATCACGAGTGGGGAGAGAGGGACTCGTTGGCCCGCTCCATCATGACAGCTCTGTCGTTGGAACCAAGTTTTCGCCGACTGGCGACCACATCGCCACCGCCTGTTATGGTGGCCTGGGTCACCCTCGGATCCGTGTTTTCGACAGCCACAATGGCGACCAGATCATCGCCATCAGAACTACGATACCCCCAGCCCAATTCTCTGCAACGACTCCATTTATGTGGCCAAGTGATGGCCAGCGAGTTTTCAATGTATCTGAGAACAACAAAATCAGGTCTTTCAGCATATCCACTGGCTCACAGCTTGCCGAATCACGGCCCATCCACGGCGACAACGACGGCGATGATGTCTACTCTATTGCTCTAACCACCAACGACAAATTTATTGCTACCTTTTCAGGCCATTCCGTTTCGCTCCTGGATACATCGACACTGGCTCACATTTGCCCTGTCGTTAAGGGTGGCGAACAGATATGGTCAATTGCCGGCGGATAGTAGCTATCTCGCAACCGGGAGAGTTGGGGGGAAAATCATTGTTCACCATCTCAACAACATTCTCCCAGACTCGTATGGTCCATTTCATGTAAGTACTTGTTTATTCGTAGTGACAGGATGCCAGACAGGCACCGCATGTTCATAATTACATAGGTTTTCACTTGTAAGGAGGCACAACAACAGTAGCCTTCAACGCTGGGCGGCCCCGACACCAAAGTACCTAATTCCTCCCCGGTAGAATATTGTCATTCCGTCGGTAAAAGAGCTACGCTGACCCCCATTGCGCACGTACAACAGGAAAATCCCGGGAAATCTAGTCCACTCAAGGTCGAAGGACGTAACGAAGACGGTGATGGTGATCTCCTTGAGGTACTGCTTCGTTCGTTTCCGCCTCGAAGCGAGTTCTCACGATAGCGTAGGCCGAGGTGTCGTCGAACGCGCCTGCTCCCGAATTCAACTTCGAGGAGATTGGTGATCACTTTACTCTCTGCTTGTTCCTGTGTTGATGTTGCCGGAGCCATTGTCACCAGCAACTTCTGTCGATCTTCAGGAGGATGAGATGCCGCCGGTTGGCCCATCTCACACCATCTCACATTCATCAAATGCCCTGGTAGCAATGACCTCCCCACCACTGGCAGGGGCATGCGCAGAGGAAAATTCTGACACTGTCGAGTCACCCCAGCGCCGTTCGATACTGAAAAAGTGGCTACAGAAGAAGAATAACAGGGACCTGGTGTCGCACAAGCCCGATCGACTTTCCGCAACATCGCCCAAGTTCGCTAACCGTCGATCTCCTTCCCCGTTACCACCGAGAGTGGATGTCACAAATGAGGGACCTTCGAGAATGGCTGCAGGTAGGCGCAAGGCAGTGAGTGCTCTTCCCCAAGGCTTCTGGATGTGGTAGGTTTAACATATCATCCTAGCGCACGGTCGCGAAATCCTGGAGAAGACAAGAGGTTCGTTATACTGCGAGTTTGTATGCAGAGACTTATCACAGATTACAGGAAAAATCATCTGCCAAGACCACTGTCCCCAAGCATCCGGAGAATGACACTTCCGAGTCTCGTAGTGGGAAACTTGAAGGTTCTGCTGGCGCAAAGGGAACCGACCCAGTGCGTTTTTCTCTGGTCATGGTAGAACTCATCACGACTGCTCACGCCGTATTAGGCGCAACAACAGAATAATACATTTCAACCTTCGGTCGCGAGGGTCCACGTAGCGGTGCGCGCGATTTCTTTTAGCTCACATTGTTAGACTCATAGTGGATCAGCACGAGCAAGGGTCATGCGATGCTACCGTTTCCTCCGCCTGAGAATACCCGCATGGGTGTTGTGTATTCGCTCAGGTGCACACGATGGGACACGTTGATCAAAGCAATGCATGTAGATGCTACGTTAGGATTGGCGGACGGTCTCAATATATTGCCAACATCTCCATGTCCGATTTCTTGTACTTACAGGAACAAGTTTGGCGAGATGCAAAACACATACTCAACTGGTCTCTGAACCATCCCCGTGACCGCGAGTTTCGTCCGCTTCGCATACTTTTCCCGAAATGCACGATCGTTCTCTCGCCGCGCACGTCTTTCCTCCAACAACCCCCGCCGACCCACTTCTTTGATCCCACCATGTGTTCCACACGTTTCTTCACGTCTGCGATCCCGTTTCCACTTAAGACCGCATCCGGAGGATTGGTGCTCCGAGGCGGTTTCACTCGCGAGGACGAGGTACGACGCGGACGGGAAGGCGGATCCGATGACGTGACTTCAGCCGCCAGCGGTCCTACGGCGCCCCTCTGGGGTGCCGGTGAGACTCGACAGCTCTCAAGAAGGGGTGCAATGAGCCAACGAAAACGCAGTTACTCATAAAGAGTAACAATCCTACGATTACAGCGAGGCCGATTCTTTGTGATGTCTATGTGCAGTGGAGACCATTGAACTGAGCTGGAGACGTCGTGCCCGAGCTCGAGGAACCGATGCTGACCCATGCGATTACTATCAACAAACTCAAGGTTGACACTAATAGCTCAGCGTTCGATATATCGCCCTTCTCTGGTAGCCAGGACACCGTCACTGAGTCGCAGTCACGTTGGTTGATATGGAATAAGCAACTTTCAGAACACTCTGTACGACATTCCAGGAGCACTTTGTTACGCTTCAGCCCCAGCTGATAAACTCCAGGCTCTTCGGCCCCTTCAATCCTGAAGCTGGCATGGTGGACAATCGTTCCCGATATGAACACTCTCCGGGCAGAGAGGAAAAGTTGCGCCGGTATCGACGCTCTTGCCCGCGTCCTGCCAGTAATCCGAGGAGCATAAGTCCGTCGAACGATGAGAAAGAAGATGTTGCGAGCCAAAACCCACATCATAGTCACAATAAAACGCCGCGTACAAGCCAGGGTGAGTGTACCTTGGTGTCGGTCAGCCTCGGGTGGCGATCCACATGTTTCAACCCAGACTCACTTGCACTGCGTCACAGTTCCGGGGATTCCTTCGAGTTCAAAATGACAGATTCCGGAGGTGTCCAGCTGGTAATCTGAGATTGTTCTAGCGCAGTTGGCGCATTGCACTGCCGCGGCGTATGCGGCACAGGCGAGAACGGCGGCGACGCGGAGAAGCATTGGGTGTGAGTGGTGTGTGTGTATAGAGACGACTGCCGAGGGCAAGCGTGAAGGAACGGGGTTTGCAACGTGGGCTTTTATGCTATTTCGTCGTCACCTCTGGCGGCCGCAAGGTTAGAATCCGCCATCGAAGGTCCTTGGGGAGCTGTAGTAAAAAAGGGAGGCATGACCCAAAGGCAGATAGAGAGGTATACTCGATGTTCTGCAGGTACGTTTACTGCCAAAGTGATATTCACCGTTGTTCGAGAAGGTGCGACCGCATTCCTTCGATTCTTGGTTTGTCTCTATCGAACAAGATCAATAGCCCGGCGGCGACGGCGCTGGGACCACTGTGTTTTCCAGGGCACGGATCTCGCCCGTGTCTGAAAGTGGGGGAGACTGTTTAGCAGAACCCACTGCAGGAAAAAGCAACGCAATGGATAGATACATTGAATGACAGATGAAGTCGATGGACAACGAAGCACGTCCTACTTAGTGTTGGTGTGCCATATGGTCACGTGATCTCTCGTATCATCAATTTTGGAGAAACACTTTGAAGTCAGAGTCGGACCAACTGAAAAGAGCGCCAACGCAACCTTGTAGCATCCAGCATGCAGAGCGACGACGTGATATGGTCCGTGATCAACACCCAGTTCTGCTCGTACAAAGTAAAGTCCGTTCATTTCCTGATCACAACCCCCGTGTCCGAGCCTCGACCGCTCACCTTGCCTCCAGAACCGCGACACAGAATTTCTGTCGCAACGAGTACAACGTCACGGGATTCTGCAGCAGACAGTCGTGTCCACTCGCAAACTCGCGATACGCAACTGTACGTGAGCATGAAGGTGCGTGGTCTGTCGTGATCCTAGCCGTGTGTTTCATCGGTACGATTGGCGTCGTGGTCTATTCCTAGGCGTATTGTACCTCTACGTCAAAACAATCGAACGCGCGCATACACCCGCCAAGATGTGGGAGAAAATCCCTCTTTCAAAGAATTACTCGAAAGCACTCGACCAGGTGAGTTAGCACCTAGTTGCCCGTGCACGCCATCCAATCAAACACCCCGATGGCACTCCAGATCGACAAAGAGCTCATGTTCTGGCCGAATTTCACGATCCACAAATGTAAGCAACGTGTGACCAAGATCACACAATACCTCATCAAAATGAGACGTATAAAGTTGCGGCAAGAGTTCGTTTCTTTTAGCATTGATATCTTGGTCTGCCACTGATCACGGATCGTCGTAGGCCAAAGCTCGTGGGAGTGAAGAAAAAACTTGACCGCAGAGAGGCAACGCGCGAGCGCAAAGCCCTCTCCGCTGCCCATCTTGAAAAATCGATCGAGAAGGAACTCATCGAACGGCTGAAGTCAAAGGCGTACGGTGACGCACCACTCAACGTGAATGAGAGTGTATGGCAAGCTATATTGGACCGAGAAAAAGGAGAGAAAGAGAAGGAAGTAGAAGGGGAGGACTTGGACATGGTGGATGACGAGACGGACGGCGAGGACGAAGATGAGGAGGAGTTGGAGGAATTTGAGGGCGAGTTTGTCAGTGATGTAAGTGGAGACGAAGCCGGGTTGAGCGATTTGAGCGACCTGGAGGACATAGCGGTGAGTTTTGACACAGTGAATTTACTCGTCTTCAACCCTGAACGCCCCACAGGACGAGAGGTCATCTGAAGAGGATAGCAAAACCTCAGATGAGGAAGATGAAGATGCTACCAAAGGCCACTCGCATTCGAAGCCAAAAGTCGTATTGGGAAAGCGAAAAGCAAAAGCACCTACAAAAGCACCTCCTCGGAAGAAATCGGAGAAACCGAGGAGTGCGTTCGTTCTACTGCTCGTCTGCTTCGCTGACCATCTTACAGAGGGACCAAGGGTGGAGATCGAGTACGAGCACGAGCTGGAGAGTATACCTATTACCCGATCTTCACTTTCGAATTGGTAGTTTTTTTTTGCGTCCC
>JBBPUP010000009.1:0-64749 GCA_038094735.1 Exsudoporus floridanus
TATGAAGAAACGGAAGCAGAGCATCCACGAGTGCTTCGTGAACCTCTCCCTTCCCCGACAGAAATTCCGCCACAGAAGAATATGACTGTCGAAAGTGAAAGTGAATTGAAAGGGAATGCCAATGGCGATGACCCGCACCTCAGAGGGTCTTATCCTTTTTCCAGAGATAAACATTTTCATATTATTTAGAGTACCATCGCTCTGCATCCAACCATTCCAAAGATCACGGATAGCCTTTCTCATGCGTACTTCATCCTTCGAGTACAGATCCAGTGGACAATATTGGGTAGGAACATCGCCAGCTTTGAACTTGAAACGTGTGTGCATACAGAACCTGCAGGTGGACGCCTTGATTTCCGCAGTCTCCTGGGACAAATGAGCGGAATTAGGCATGAAACCCCACTTAGGCTAAACAAGTCAGTGATCAGTTGTGATGCTTTCCTCTGAAGGAGCAATTATGACTGAACCTTTATCTCGATCGCCAGAATATCTTCACCTCCAATGAGATCCGTGGCCAGTACGCCTTTTTTTCGTGCTTTATCAATCTGGTCTTGCGCTCTTCGCTCAGCGGGGCGGTCACTATTACGCAGCATCCCGAGTGCCGCTAACCAATCAGCATCCAGGTGGACGACATCTAGGTCGGGAAGAAACTCCGAAGGAACGAGGGCCGCCATGACTGTGTTCTGGAAGGCGATGGCTGTATCGTCTTCCTCGTCGACCGTTCTGTCATGCAAAGCCTCCTTGAGTGAAACTTTTCGTAGGCGGAGTACTTTGCCAGTGAAATTAGGGTGAGAAGGACCTGTATAAGAGAACACGATTGTCGAGCCGCCTTCAGAGACATAATCCCAATCCTGCGGGTGACTCTGGGCGACGTTCACCTGAGACATGTCTCGATTAGAAATGCCAAGTGGCAGAAGGAGCAAAGGACGTAACTCGTCTTGCACCGATTCGGGACTTGAAGTTGAATCAGCAACGTACATCCTAGCACACATGTCACTGTCGGCGATGCTCACAGTTGCCCGACACAAACGACGGGTGGGCAACTGGTAAGTATTTGACGTTGAATGACAACAATACAGATGTCAAAGCGTTCCTGTGCATCACTGTCACACAAATTTGACGAACAATGGAAGCCTGCAACATCTTAGAGACGGCCGGACAACCAACCACCCATCCTGTCTCAGACTTCAATCGCTCCCCACTTACTAGCCATCCGTTGCAACTAGTATGCGCTTGCCAACACCGCTGACCACTAAGCATGCTTCTAAGCAAAGCAGCCCTACCAAACATCCTGCTCGGGGCGTCAAAGGTATCGCTATGTCAAACAGCGTGAACGCTGTCAAACAGTCAAGCAAGCATCCAAAGGTACGCTTCGTGGTGTTCGACTCTGTGGCACCTCTAATTCCGATGTGAAACTTAAGGAACGCGTCAAATATCACGGATTTTATGGTTACTACCGGGGGAAAATGGTGCAAGAACCCCCGGAAACGCGTCCTCCGCCTCTTTGGCTGAAGGACCTCGAGTGCGTCCGAAAACTAGGCAGGCCGAGGAGTATGAAACAGCAGTACATATCAGCTCACTATTGCGACAGGTACTGGTGCTTATGGAAGCGTCCTGCTTGTTCGCGTGCGGCCCAGAGTGGAGAGTCATCGAATGGACCGGCCGGGTTCTGTATTCGCCCTGAAGGTTTTGCAGAAGGTTGACATTCAGAACTTTGATAAAGTGTGTATGATCCATATAATCCTCTCGCTCGATGCAGGTGTTGTCTGAAATTTAATCAACGCAGCATTATCCAGACGATACCGATACGGAAAGACAAAGTCTATGCAAACTTCCGTGGAGCCCCTGGGTCAACGGCATTGTTGGCGTATTTCACGATGCACTCAACCTCTACCTCATGTTGGAATGCATCCCTGCGGGCGTACTACATGATATCATCTACCGTCGTGGACCTCTGGATGCAACAACAGTGCGCTTTTATTATTCCAATATCGTGTGCGCCTTGGACTTCCTGCATTCCAACGGCATAGTGCATCGTGATCTTAAACCAGCCAATATCCTCATCAAGCCGGATGGATACATCTCCCTGGCGGACTTTGGGCTAGCAAAGCCCGAAACTAATTCTCATGTCTGGTCAATGGTCGGGACACCAATTTACATGGCTCCTGAACTATTCATGAGCCAGACTGGCATCGGTCGTGGGGTGGATTGGTTTTCGAGCGGTGTAGTCTTGTACGAAATGATTACCAAACGAGTGGCAAGTATTGTGTTTTAGGCGTCTGATTATTCTCAACTCAAAGCTATGTTCTAGCCATTCTACGGAAAGGAGGAAGAACATATATACCTGCGCATTGCCAACAAGAAATACAAATGGCCTAGAGATCTTCGTGTTGGGAAATCACTCAAGTCATTGGTCGCAGGTCTCCTCACTCATGAGGCTGTGAACCGACTGGGCGTCGCGAAACCAGTCACAGAACACTCTTGGTTGAGCAGCATTGACTGGAAAAAAATGAATGGCCACAGCTACATTGTTCGTCTACCTCTCGCACGTCTAACGAAATCCGCTGAGGTTTTCTTGCAGGCACCATGGATTCCTGGCGATGTAAACCTTTCTCAAAAGTGGCAGGACAGATGCCTACCTTCGCAAAAAAGAGCTCCTGACCTTCAGATCATCAGCCCACCTGAACATCTGAGGTATGACCGTCGGCTTCCTCGGAAGAGGAAAAGGGACGATCACCCAGCACCACAAGATGCTATCGATGAACAGCCCGATAATTAAACAGGAGGATGGCTTGTTTCAGACAGGACCGCATTTGAGGAGAATTCCCGTGTGGGACGGCGTTGGAGACTCGGTTCTATATCAGGCTCAATCTCGTCTCCGTTTGCTTCAGCATATCGATGCATTCTTGTGACTCTTTGGGAAGACCACGAACCCACTTGACGGAATGCGGCCACCGTAATGCTACTCTCACGCTTGATTAATGGTTCTTGAATGTGAATGGTCTTCTTGTAATTGTTTTGGGCTTATTGTTTGCACCAAGACATGTCCGATGGTTCGGACGACGTGGACGCGTAGCTCAGACATTTGGATCAATACAATAACTGTGACTGAACAGCACAATTTGTTTATGAAGGATCTAAAAGTATCTCAGAACGATGGACGGGGCAATGCTGCAGAAGCCGAGGAGGATGGGGTCACGATGCGCACCGATCCCATCGGGTTGAGACCACTTGAGTGACATGTCGACACACATCGCAAACTCACTCTGATCAACCGGATGTCATTGGAACGGTTTCATAGGCATTTAGTTTCGGGGTCACTCACATCCTGTACAGCACCGTTTGAAGGGCATCCTTGAATGTTTGGAGCCCCTTAACACATACCCGGGTCCCACCGGTGACTGCCGACCACTGCACCATGCTCCTGTGATGATCCCTATTCACTGCTGGGTCACCTTTACGAGTCTCTGTAGTGCGCCGAAGCTTCCTCGTTGTAGTAGAATACAAAGACGAAAAGTCTCAAATAAAAATACTTTTCGACGCGGCGCGCAGCGCACTACTGTAGCACGTGGCAACGGCGGCAGTCGAAAGCTAGTCGTCAGCGTGCACTTCCGCTGCAGACCTTCGCCGCTGAACAAGACGCGCAAATCATGTCTATGCCAGAAGTCTATTCGATAGCTCAGACACCAATCACTTGCCACGCGTTCAATGCAGATCGCAGCCGTATGCTCCCCCGCGATATCCCCCGTTCAGTTCACCGATTATGTTTCTGCAGAGGTCGCACTCAGCTTGAACGACAACAAATCACAGATATATGTCAAAGAGGGAAAGGAATGGGTACCTACGGAGACTCTTGCTGAGGTCTGTCATACCACAGCTCCGCAACGTAACCTGACCTCCCCCTTAAGCATGACAAAGTCATCACGTCCATCGACTGGGCTCCGAATTCGAACCGCATCGTGACTGCATCACAGGATCGCAACGCCTACGTCTGGTCCCAATCCCCAGACCCACTCACAGGTAGAATGGTGTGGAAGCCAACGCTTGTGCTACTCCGTATCAACAGGGCCGCAACTTTCGTCCGATGGAGCCCGAACGAAGATAAATTTGCTGTGGCAAGTGGTGCCAGGTCCGATTTTTCATCGTCGGTGTTGGGAGAGTGATCCACTGATTTCCTCCATAGAGCCATCGCAGTCTGTTCGTTTGACCCCGAGAACAATTGGTGGGTCGCGAGACAGCTGAAGAAGCCAATCCGATCGACTGTTCTCTCCGTGGATTGGCACCCAAACAATGTGTTGCTCGCCGCTGGCGGTGCAGACATGAAAGCCCGTGTTCTCTCGGCCTACATCAAGGACGTAGATAAGAGGCTAGTTCTCTACACTACCTAGTCACTCTGATATGACTGACGCGTTTCCGCCAGGCCAGCTCCGACTGTCTGGGGAGAAAAGCTTCCGTTCAACACAGTGTGCGGCGAGTATTCCAGCCCCGCCGGTGGGTGGGTCCATGCAGTCAGCTTTTCGCCCTCGGGGGATGCTCTGGCGTTTGCTAGTGAGTGGCATCTCGCCCTCGCGTCATGCTTTCGTGTGAACGACGCCCACAGGCCATGACAGCTCGATCAACATTGTTTATCCCGGGGGGCCCATCGTCCAAAACATCCGGATCAGTACTTTGCCTTATGTCACGCTGACCTGGACTAGCGAAGATAGCATTGTCGCAGCTGGTCACGATTGCCAGCCCGTGGTGTTTTCGGGCTCTGAGACAGGGTGGGCATTCGTTGGCTCGCTGGATGACACGACGTCTGGGGGAGGGAGGTCGACTGCGAAAGCAGGAAGTGTTGGCCGCCTCAACAGTAGCGCGTTTAACACGTTCAGAAACGCGGATTCGCGTGGTCACACTGGAGGTGGGGATGTATCGACGGGCACTGAGCTTCTCACTGTCCACCAAAACACTATCACGAGTGTCAGGCCATTCGAGTTGGGCCCCGGGGGCACAGTGAGCAGAGTGAGCACGAGCGGAGTAGATGGGAAGCTTGTCATCTGGAATGCAGTACCGGTGGGCGTGGCAGGTATCTCTGCGAGACTGGCGGGCACGAGGGTGTAGGAATATTGGATGTATCGCGCGACCGTCGGTGGCACGAAGCTGCAGCGCTGGAATTACATGGTAGTAGTACTCGTATCAACATATTGTCCTGACACGTCCGTCGCAGCCTGTTCGTTGATGAGGCCCCACACGGATGCTTTGAACTATGGAGCGGGAGTGAGCAAAAGGGGAGAAGCGTGGCAGAGTGTGTTGTACCAGAGTCAAGACAAGGCTCATTTTCCTCTCGAGAACTCGCAAACGCACGAGTAGATTGTGATCGGGTTGTTCGCTCAGTTGTTTAGTCGTGGCTGTCAGCTAGGATGGATGTTATTTATCATCGGGAATGTGACCGCCGGGGGACGCACATCTCTGATATGCTGGGCCAGCTTTGCGTACTCCCAGAGGAGCTCGACCTCTGTCGTGGACAAGGCGGGGTGGGATTCGTATGGATTCACGTCAAAGACGTTGGGTGTCGGCGGAGACATGGTCTACGATAGCCACGGACGTCAGGTAATAGGCGATTTGAAGATGGCTCTTGTCATAAATACAGCAGAGTTCGCAGGTGAGACCTCGGCGTCGCAGCCTTGTTCGTGGCAAGCCGACGTCTCCCTCGAACTGCCACCGTCCGAGCGTATTGACACCGAAACCGACGGCATTTGTTGCCCCAGTCCCAGCCGGTATATAAGTCTCATGTTCGCCTTCATCCCCCCCACATCATGGAGCACCACTGGGACAAGCCAGATTGCACTATATGTATGCCCGCTCACCCTTGCCCCGCTTCCGTACTCATTCCCTCTAGTCATTCCGCAGCGCTCACCCATCCCCCGGGTCGCCCACCCGAACACTGCCATGACCCTTCACGTAGGCGCTACCCCGCCTCCACCCCCGTCCGGGCACTGACATCCCTTAGCTCCATACACAGTGCTTGTCTGCCAAGTCTGTCCTTTTCAGAGGGCTTTTTAGTGGCCTCTCTCCCCTCGACCTCATACAGACCCTGTGCGCATTTCGGCTTCAACCGCTCCGAGTCCCCCGAAGCCGACTGCCCCGCTTACTTCCTTCTCTGCCGTCACATCCCGTCATCTTCCTCCCCGTCCCCGATCCATCTTCCATTCAGCTGCTCTTCCACTGGATGTACTTTGCCAATACCGATCACATTAAAAACGCTCTCGACCAGGGCGACATCCAGTGGGAGGGTCTCGCCCGCAACGTCGAGTATCTTGGTCTGTCCACCGACATCAAAGTAGTCTTGGGCCGCTGGTATCGCAATCGGTTCCTACCAGCACAACGTGCCTCCGATTCCTCTCCTTGTCCAACCAACGGGGACGATGAGTCACATTCGGGTTCGGATTACGACGATTCAGATTCCGACGAGTACCACTCGCCTTGTACCCAACCCACCGACGACGGGGTCCAAGGTGGTGATGAATGTGATCGTGGGCGCACGCGAGATGTCAAACCGTTGGTGCAATTATGCGGACGATTGCGGCTGCGTACCACAGGCTAGTAGTACTGGTTCATCCGTATCATATTTGCCAAACGCCAGGAATCAGCGGTGCTTATCAGATAGCAGATAGCATCAATGTTACTAAAAGCACTACCTGCGGGCAGGATCGCCGTGTGACCTTCTAGAAAACCGACAAGTTCAACCGAGTACAAGTTCTAGAAAACTCGTCAACACAGCACATACACAATATGACCATCCCTGGAGACATTCAAACAGGCATTGGTCAAATCTGGTACCTCGTGAGGTAAACGCGGCGCATGCCGTCTCACAGACTCAAGCAAACGGTTACAGTGCATTTGTTCGTTCTACTTTCTAGACGGTAACGTTGCATGGTGAAAGCTCTGATGCGGCTTGTATCGGTATCGGTCAAGAATCCAAGAAGTGTACGACGTGACACAGAACACATTGAACAATTGTCCCGGGGTGAGCGATTGGTTCAGGTTGGGGTATACGAAAGGGGTGTGAATGCGTAACCAAATGAAAGGCAGTAAGGCCTAGGCGTTGTTCGCCGTGCTGCTCGTCCCTGCCGCGGCGTTTTCGTCGACCTTGCTGCGAGCTTCCTTGGCCCAACGCAAGCCGCACGCGTTGCACAACGTTTTTGGCCCTTGTGGGCCCTTCAAAGGCGGTAAACAAAACATGCAAGAGGGAGCAAAGATGGATGGACCACAAATTCACCTTGCGCCATTCAGGAGAATCAGTCCTCCCGCAGGTAACACAAACATATTGCTCCGAATTGTGGGATTTGCGCATCTGGCATTTTACATAAGTAACGTGTCTCGCAAGTGGAAATTTTGAGAACCTTCTTCCGCCTCAAGGTGTCATCGCCAAGATCATCATCTATGGGCTGTGGGTTCGAGACGGACGTGTACTGCCCGCTGTATGTCTGCAGGTCGAGGGATTCATACGCAGGGTCCTGCGCCTGGTTACCTGATGGACCGAAAATATCGTACGAGGGACGTGCTAGGTGTTGGGAATAAAGCGCAGTAGGGACGTCGGGAGCGCGAAGAGAGACGGATGAGGCAGAAGATCGGGACACGGAGGAAGACCGAAGGGAGTAAACAGGAGAAGTGGATGGACCTGATATCGGAGCAGATGGAGAGGGAGCATGGACGCGCAGCTCGGCGAGCCGTTTCTGGAGGCGTTCGTTGTCAATTTTGAGTTCCAAAAAGGTATTGAGCCTCGAAGACAGAGGTTAGGAGAGCGAGCGAACAGATGATGATCAGAAAGCGTTACATGGCGACGTTGCGGCTCGGGTAGGGCTTCGCAACAGCGAAAAAGCATCGAGCAACCATTTCGTTTTCGATAAAGTGGGGGTAGCCCTTTACTTCGAAGAGGACCTCGGATTGGGGGATGCTCTGCGCAGTGATGGGAGACCTGGCTTTGAGACGAACGAAGGAATTCATCTCTGTGCGGGTGCGGAGAGACTCGTCAAAGGCGACATGGAAGGCGCACTGGTCTTCTGCTGCAGGACAGAGGGTGTGAAGGGTGGGACGGGGGCTGAGATGGTGGGCTTACGATTGACGAGGTCGGTGAAGGTGCGATCAATGAGCTCGGCGTCTGACCAGCCAAGGAGTTCGGAGACGGCGCGACCACAGAACCAGATTTTGGCGTCGTTTGAGAGAACGAAGATGATGGCCTCTGAGAGTTCGTGTATGAGAAGGTCGGCCCATCGCTTTCGTTTTGTAAACTCGAAGGTTGCAGGGGACGGGGAGGACGAAGACTTTGACGCGGAGGCAGACATGCGAGAATGAGCGAGTCAACCAATGGCTTGAACGAGTACTCAAAAAGTGTCACAAGGATGCAAAAGCAATAAGCACAATAAAATGTATGACGTCGACAACCCCATCTGATCTCGGATTATCCCGCAACCCAACACAGCCTCAAATAATGCAGTACCCTCCGTCGACACGAACCTCGGCTCCGGTCATGAATCGCGATGCGTCGCTGGCGAGGAACACGATCGCACCCTGTCCGCAATCCGTGTCAGTATCTCAGATGCTCTGCCCAACCCGGGGTCGCACCCACCGAGAGATCTTCCGGTTCACCCATCTGTCCCCATCGGGTCAGCGCCGCACACGAGTCCCCATAGCAACCGGGTCTCTCACCTTGCCCATCGGGGTCAGACTCTCCCACGTTTTCTGTGCCAAATTAGCCTGGATGACTGCCTCTCTCGATCCCGTGCTCACCTTTAGCTCAATGTCGTGAGCCAGGATCGTCTTGGTCAGCTTTGTGAGCATATATCCGGGGCTTGCCAGGTCAGCACACGGTCTCGAAGGAATCTGGATTGGATCTCACCTAAGGGTGTTCACTCGCACGCCCTTTTTAGCCCACTCCACCGCCAGACTGGATGCCATGTGCCTGACCGCTGCAGAGCGCCCCCAAACGTCACGCCAGCCGCTTCTCCACATAGCGTAAGTCGCTTACCTGCTTTGGACGCGTTATAAGGCGTTTGTGGCTGTGCTCAAGTCAATCCCGACGCCAACCATCATCACCAGACACACCGACGACGCACCTGGGGTATATTGACGATCTGCCATCCCATCAGCAACCGCACCACCATCAATCACTTGATAATCGTACCGAGGAACTCATACTAGCCACCAACACAATCGACCCCCCTCCTTGCGGTATCATGTTCCGAGCAGCCTCACGTGCCGTGAAGAACGCCCCATGGACATTGATATCATACAACCGTTTAATGCGGTCGAATGGGTAGCTGCAAATGGTGTCCATTAGCGCTAGCACGTCCCACGTTCCCGAACTGCCACTCACTCAAATGCCGAGTAGTTCTCCACAATACCTGTCAAATTTAAAGCATTACGTCCGGCAGCTGTTCGGATCATACCCACTTACCAGCAGATGCAACGACGGAGTCGACCCGGCCAAACGTATCCATCACAGTTTCAAACGCTTTCTGCACAGAAAGCTCTGATGAGACGTCACATCCGACACCAATCACCTCAAAGTCCTCTCGTTTCGAGTCGCTGTTAACTTGGGATTGTCTTCAGTAGCCGGTCTTGAACAAGGTGTCCGACTGACCGCATGCATTTTGGACCAGCTCGTCCGCAGCCGCTCTAGCTTCATTCTCCTTCAAATCAATTATCGCTAGTCGCGTGCACCCTCTGGCAGTCATTCTAGCGTGTAATCGGTTTCCAAGGTTGCACACATACGATTGAATAAACGCGTTGCAGAATTCGTTCCCCAAACCTCGCGCAGCCCCAGTGACGACACATACCTAATATCGTGCGGTTGCTTAGCCTGTGTCCTTGCCGTGGCACATCATCGTGGAGCTGGCTTACCTTGTTCTCGAGGGAGAAAGAGGGAAGGACGCGAGGCGTCCTTCTTGGGACAGAAGTGCTCTGCAACCTCGCGTGAGATATCATCGCACGGGCCGTAACTGAAGAATGCGACGTGTAGGAAGCGAAACGGGCGAGAACCGCAAAACTCATGGTGGAGAGACGGGTGGGGGAGACAAATTAGCAACGGGAGAAATTGACCCCTCCATTTTTAAGTAGTTCCGTTAGGTCATGGTCCCACTTCTTACGAAATTCCCACTCAGATCCGACATGCCCTGTATTAGAACACCGACATGCACCGAGCTCAGACATAACTAGTACTGGTACTTCATAGTAGACCACATAAGCTAGCGAGAAAGAAGTAAGGGTATCTGCAAAACAAGAATTCGAGCTTATTAGCTCCAAAAACAAGTAAGGTAACACAAGCATCGAACGAGCGGACGGGGACAAAAAAAAAAGAAGAAAAATGTCAAGTCTGCTAAATGGATGGGGCATACGACAAGGCTCAAACATTCAGATACATGCAAACTTGGACTTGCGTCTCTGCAATTCCTCCATCCGGGAATCAAGTTGTGCGCGGGCACGCTCCTTAGCTCGCCGCTCTTCGTCCAATCGGGACTCCAGTGTTTGCTTCTCTTCCACGATGGACCTCCGAACAGTAACAACTTCCCGACGAGCTTCCTGAAGCTCGTTGCGAAGCGTCTCTAATTGTGCATTGAGGGAGTCTCGCTCCCTCGCAAGTTCCGTTGCTTGCATCCGCGCTTTTCGCACTGGTCCGAGTGTCAGTATTCTGCAATCCGGTAGGTATGGAAACGTACAATTCTTCTCAGAATCACTCAGAGACGTCTCAAGTGTGCTCACAAGATCCATGTGAGTGGCCAAATCGCTCTCGCAGTGGGACAACTGTTTGTTGAGCGTTTTGATCATCACCTCTTGTTCGTTAATATGCTTCGTTTGGTCCTCCATCTTTGCTGCCGCGGCTTTGGCATCCAGAGGAAGCCCGCCAGCCACACTGATCGAAGCGACAGACGTTGCCGGTGAGTCCATCTGTGAATCTTTGGATGATGAAGGAGACAAAGCCGACGACTGAGTCGATACGCTCGAATGCGATTCCTGGGTCTTCGGTGCAGGTGGGGGTGGAACCGATGGAGGAGGGGTCGGTGGAGGAAGTTTGCCGTTCAAACCGTTTACTCTAGAAAATGCGATGTTACGATCTGATGTGACACGCTGAGGGGTGTCTGGAACACCGGAATTGCGTGCTAGCTGAGCCTGTAGATCGCGCACCACACTATCCTGCTTGTTTTTCTCCGCCTGCAAAGTATCCTTCTCATCCTTGACACGTTGAAGGTTATCCTGCATCTCAGCGATCATAGAACGGTGTCTCTCCAACTCGTCAGCAAGGGATTCCCGATTGGACACTTCTTGCATGAGTTTTGTCTGCTGGGCGGTCGTCTTCTTCTCGAAGTCAACCTTGATTTTATCCAACTCTCCGCGAAGATCGTCACTGTCTGATCGAGCGGTCGCAAGCTCCTCCTCCATTGTCGTGATGATCATTGCCTTTTCCTTGATGGTTTGGCTCTGAGCAGCCTGTGTCGCAGTGAACTCGCGGGATGCGACGAGGTGCAATTCAACCTGTTCCCTAAGTTTGTCAAGGTCCTTGAGCATGGCTTCTCGCCCGCTTGCATGCGTCTCTTCTAATTCTGCTAGACCCGTAGCAGAGTGCTGTCGTTCCCTCTCTAGTGCTTGGGAATGCTGCTCTTGGGAAGTCTTGAAGTCATCACGAACAACCTCAAGTTCTCCCTCAAGATGCTGGTATGAGCGGAGGAGCTTGCCGTGTTCCTCCGAGTGGTGTTGCACTAGCTCAGCCAGGGCGGCCGCAGAGCGGTTACGTTCTTCAAGAAGCGCACTCTCGGTTGTCGCTCGCGTTTCTTCAAGGGCAGCAGCATGTTGGTCCCGCGCGTTTTGAAGGGCAGACGTCAAGCTGCCCAAAGCCGATTCGTGGTCTACTTTAAGTTTTTCGATGGCGCCTTCGTGCATCGCGATAATTGCCAGGCGTTCTTCGTCATGCCGCAGATTGGAAATGCGGATGGCCTCAAGATGTGCTTTCTTAAGCTCGGCTATTTCATCTTCGTGTCCACGAGTGACCTCCTGCAGGACAGCAGCTTGTCGCTCCTGCAGAGTGCAGATCAACGATTCATGCTCCTCACGTGCCTTCGCAGCAGCAGCGGCAGCTTCTTGTTCCCGTCGGGTAATCGCCTTTGTGAGATCTTCAATCTGCGCTTCCGACTGCTCCCTGATGACTGCCATCGCAGTAGTATGTTCCCGTTTCATATTCTCCCGTCTCGCTCTATAGTCTTCCTCCTTGTTTGCGACAATTAGAGCATGCTCAGACTTGAGCTTCTCCATGTCCTCCGCATACATGGCGTCTCTTCTCGCAATAGCGGCGGTGTGTTCTTCCTGCAGCTCGCAAAGGGCTTGATCACGAGCAGACTGTGATTCGGATAGTGAACAGTCGCGAGCCTTCTCGGCCATACGTATTTCGCTCGCATGGTCCTCGCGAAGACGGTCAAGTATAGAAGCAGCATCCTCAGCCTGCTTGCGCAGTGCCTCAGCATGGTCGTTGCGAAGCTTCGTCAGAGCATTGTAATATTCTTCTTCGGTACGAAGCAAATCAGCTGCGGCGTCCTCTTCCATACGTTTCATTGCGTCAGCATGTTCAGACTTGACTGTGCCAAGCGCTTCTTGGTGTTCCTCGGCTAGTCGCTCAAGAGCGATCCTCGCTTCTTGTGACGCGCGCTGGAGCTCTTCTGCGTGAACCACTTGAAGTTTGCCAAATGCCTCCTCGTGATCTTTGAGGGCTTTGTCAAGAGTAGCTGTTGCTACAGAAAGTTGATTCTGGAGGTTTCTAACCGCGACCTCATGTTCGTCCTTGAGGCTCGCAACAAGCGCGTCAACCTCTGCACCTTTTGCTCTGAGCGCTTCTTGGTGCTCCGTGCGCAAGGCATCAACTTCGACAGCATGGTCATTTTCCGCTTTCTTGATGGATTCGATCAACTGTTGCTCGCGCTGGCAAACCGACTCCAACTCGGTTAGAGTGTGATCATGCTCGGCACGTAAACCCTCGAGCTCAGTCGACATGTTCAGCGTCTGTAAACATGCGACGCGTTAGATCCGACTTGGATCGCTTAACAAAGGGTGGACGCACCTGATCTCTGGAAAGGGTGACGAGTCCCTCGTGCGCACGGCGGATTTGAGCCAGTTGATCGTTCAAAGAACTGACCAACTCATTATGCTGAGACTCTTTCTGAGCCATAGCCCTGACGGAGTTACTCTAAATATTGTCAACCAAGAATGACCGGAAAGGAACCTCACAACATAAGCTCGTTGAGACGATCCAACGATTCATCCACGTCCGCGTCCGCATCGAGGTCATCGACGGCAGATGACACACCATGAAGTTGCATGCTCTTCCGAACTGCGTTGAATTTTTCAATGGTGGTAAGAGATAGATGCATGGTGTGATCGTCCGGTCCTTTGGCCAGCTCGGTCACCAGTGAGGCTGCGTCCGCCTGTTCTTTCTCTCTTAGGGTGACCTCTAATGCATTGATTTCTGCTTCACGCTCCTTCAAAACTTCCTGCAGACGCATTATCTCTTTTTCCATGCTAGACGCAGAGCGCTGTTCGGTTGGAGTGGTGTTACCATTGTGATTGGAAACAGAGAACGCATAGTTGGGAGGACTAGGAGAGTGTGAAACCGAACTAGAAGTCCCGTGACTGGAGTTGGACATTTTGCGGGAGCGGACTGATGAAAGTTCCTGCGACAACGACAACGACAATGAGGGCGAAAGCGAGTGAGAAGCCGACCTAGTCAGGGAGATGCATGAGCACAGCTGGGCAAGTGCATGATACAGGATAGTACCTTCCATGGAGTGAATCCAATGAAGCCGCCTGCCGGAAAAAAGGCTTCCGTACAGGTGGGTCGAACTGCGGGTCAGCCATTACTTCCTTGTTCCTTAGGCTAATCATTCTCCGCCGGATGGGCGTTGTCTCCGAGCTTTCCAGGGCAGAACTTTCTGGAATGGTTGGGTTGGCAAGTTTTGCCTCTTGAACCTGCGCAGCGAGGTCGGCTATCTCTTGCAACGCATCACGGTATTTGACGGTGACGGTAGAGAGGTCGGTGAGAGTTGCAGCGTGCGTCTGTTGCAGCGCAACCAACTGGTTCTCTACTGAGAGATCCATTGCAGCTGGAGTGCTGACACCAGAAGATGAAGACCCATCAGTCTTGTTCAAGTCCTGAAGAACTCGTTTCGCCTGCTCGACTTCTCCAGCCATACCGCTTAATCGCACACGGTCTTCATTAGCCTCTTTTTTCTTCCGCTCCCACTCCATCATTTTAAGTTCAAGATCTTTCACCTTTCTCTCCCGTTCTTCTAGGTCCGTGCGCCAACTCGCGCCGTCTTGTTCCAGATTCTCTAACCGTGCCTGAAGTGCTGCAACTTCTTGGGAACGTCTTTCACTCTCGCCCTCGAGCCGCGCGATGGTCTGTTGTAGCGCGAGGATAGACTCGTCGGATTTAGCGAGGCGAACCTCAAGCTCGGAAATGTACGAAGCGGAATGAGATTCTGCTTCTTTGTAACGAGCGAGTTCCCGTTTAAGGTCGATCAAGGACTCGCTAGAGGACAGAGAGGTCTCGTCATACAACTTCACCTTCTCCTCAAGATCACGGACATAGGCCTATGGTACATCAACTCAGTAGGCGGAACAAACATGGCAAATATTGACGTACTTCGGTAGAGTTTTCTCGCTCTGTAAGCTTCCCCAAACGCGACCTGAGCTCCTCTACGTAGAGCTCCGTGGCAGTGTGTCTCTCCGTTATCTGCGATAGTTCGTCCTCCTTTTCCTCCACCAATTCGTTCGTCAAGCGCAGAGCTGCCCGGTTCAAACCCAATTCTGCTTCCATAGCACTGATCGTTTTCTCGTATTCTTCGATGACAGGCCCTACAATCTCTTCATACTTTGCGGTTCCGCCTATGCTTCCACCAGTGGATGATCGATGACGTTCCCCGAGCTCACGGCGGAGCCTTGCGAGTTCTTCTGTGCGATCGACATATTTCTCTCTCAAATCCTCGTAGTTGTTCTGGAGCTCGGTCATCTGAGCGAGGATCTTCTTGTTGGAACCTTCCGCCGGTTCGGCGACAACACGTCCTGACTCTCCCAAAACGGAGGCAACGACCCCGCCACCATCCTTGATCTGTTTGAGCTCCTTTCGTAGGCGAGTAACAGTGCCTTGCAACCATTCGATGTCATCCCAGCCATCTTCTTTCTCGTTGACAACTGCTCGATTTTTGATGTTCCTGGCACGATTCGCGTACTTGAGAGTGTTCACTGTCTCGCCGACGTTCCACTCAGTTGGACTAACACAGGCGATCATGAGAGTGTGTGCGTTTCCCCCGAGTGAGTCTTGGAGAAGACGAGTGAGTTTCGAGTCACGATAGGGTACGTGCGAGCTAGTGTGAGATTTTGCGCGAGAAGGGTCACCGAGCGCTGAAATAACATTGCCTAGGGCCAAAAGTCCGCTATTGATGGAGATGCCCTCCTTAATACGTTCACCGGCGGCGGCGGTTCGTTTGAGCTGAGCTTGAAGTTAGCAAACAAAGAAATCGGGAAAAGAAATTGGTTACCCGTTCCGAACCAGCCAAGTCAACAAAGTGAAACTTGGACACAATCGTCGTCCATTCGCCACTATCGTCATCATTATCGGCCGCTCGGCCATCTGGTGGTCGCAAACCAAGCGAACTGGCCGGTCGCAGACCGCCGCCCCTACCCATTGCAGCATGGAAACTAGGGGTAGCTGGCCGTCCCATAGTGGGAGAAGAAACTCTTGCGGCTGTGGGTGAACCGGTATAAAGAGATCCTGGACGAGCCAGTCGAGAAGGCGAACGACCATTGGGAGGCAAGGGGGACGATGACCGAGGAGGGCCAGAGCCTGTAAACTTCTTCTGGGTAAGAGTCAAAGAAAATATGGCATGTGAACGAGAGGATTGGGCATTCATCTCGGTCTCGTTCGTGCGTCTGATAGAGGTCCCCTGTCGAATAAGGCTGGGCACTAATCAGTCCAGTCCCTACAGGGCATTGGCGTGCCAATGATGACGTACTTCATAACTTCATTGCTGTTTCGAACGTTGACCTCTCGAAGACCACCCCAAATTATAGAGCCATCTTTCCCTTCCCTGATCTGTACTTCGCGACGGGAACCAGTGGCCTCATCCGAACTCAAAAGGTCAATCAAATCCTCATTGTACACTTCTATGAATGAACCCTTGATACTGTAATTCCAAGACCCGCCACGTTCGTCCTTGAGCTTCTTTGCCTGCGAGAATATGGTTGATACGGCACGCGGTATGATGCCCACGCCGTTGTTTGGATCGGAAGGATTGGCGTCCAAGTCGATACCAGTCATGGTAAAGGTCTTGCCGCTACTAGTTTGCCCGTAAGCGAGAATGGTGCAATTAAAGCCTTCGAGAAAACGCGAAATGAGGGGCTGGGCGGTGCTTGTAAAGAGCGCATGCTGTGTAGTGTTGGGAGAATGGACCTGGTCAAAAGTAAATACTTGTTTTTTCCCCGGTGTGGCAGGAGAAGAGAGAGCGGTGGCAGAACCAGAAGCGGCTGGCGCAGCAGAGATAGCGTCGACGGAGACGGTAGTGGGCGTTGTTGCGTGAATGACAGTTCTCTGGAAGCGAGCGGGAATGGACGCAACGTCTGCAGAGGTCGTGGGCCGGATGCGCAACGCTGTCAATAGCGAGGAAGATGAGTACGCCGACGCGGAAAAAAGGAGTAAGAGAGACTCGCCGACTTGGACAGAGGTCATTGCGACCGACGACGACGGCGACGACGAGTGAGGCGCCATCGCTGCTGTTGACGGTCAAGAAGGGGCGGTTGGAAGGGATGGCGGGCGTTGCCGACCAAGTTGGTTTCAGCTCACACGGCCAGGGGCAATCACGCCAATGAATATCGCTGTCAGCACGCTTGATCCCATGTCCGCATATGTATAGAATTATATTGTACTGGTATGCTCAAACCTATGAAACAACTGGAGAAAAGGTGGCGAAATACGTGCAAGTTACGCGTTCAGCGCCTCCCAACCCCCTAGCCAAATCTCTGAACCGAACCCGTCAGCCTGGCCCGACACCACTTGGAGAATAACGCCTAACCTGAACCACGGGTCAAAGGAGGATACTCACGCTAGCCCCGTCGCGCGACATCAGATCGGTAGGGTTTCGTGCCTCTTATGGCAGCCAGATTTTCACCATTTGGTCAACACCGGCTGATGCCACCACATTGACCAACTTCTCAGGCTCGCCAGACTTCGACTCCGCCCCTTCCATTCCATTCGTCTTTCCAGAACCCACAGACACCTTCTGCCGCCCCCAAGCAATTGTAGCGACGAAGTGCGTATGCGCCTCCACGGTCTTCATGCATCTGCCTGTCGACAATTCCCATACCCGTATCGTCTTGTCGTCAGATGCTGAAAGTAAGAGTTTCCCTGACGGATGGAAGACGAGTGCTCGAATCCAGTTGTCATGCCCGGCCTGGCGGAAAGACATCAATCGTTTTTCTGTGCAATCCTGAAAGACACCCTACAAGGTTTTTCAGCATTTGACCGCTTTGTGTATCCCAGAGCTTAATCGTCTTGTCCCTCGATCCCGTGGCAATATATGTGCCAGGCTTCTTCACCCGATCCGTGTTCTGAATACAATGTGAGATATATCCGCAGAACACCACGTGAACGAACCGGAACGCCCGCAAGCTCGCGAATAGCATTGTACGACGCAATCGGAGCAAAAACCACAACTTCAACCTGGTGATCATGCCCCCGAAGCTCCATCTTTTGCTCACCCGTGAGTGGGTCCCAAAGTCGAGCGGTCTGTTATGCATATTATTCAAGGCACCAAAAGCAAACTGGCTTGTAGGGCATACCTGATCCTTTGAAGCACTGGCTAACAGTCGCCCATCGTCGGACGGAACAACATGACGGACCCAGTCGGTATGACCGACGATCGTCCGCACGAGATGCCTTGTCGAAGTCCGTAAGCGTTGCCGCCACCCTGTGGGTCCGGACTTACGCTGAAGCAACATCGAAAATCCTAATTGAATGATCCCAACTCGCACTGACGATGAGCTGATCTCCTGGCAGGAATCGCGCAGAAGAAACGGCATGATCATGACCGGTCAGCGTCTTGATGTTCTTCCATTCATTCTGAGAATCCCAAATTTTGATGAATAGATCCGACGAGCACGTCACTGATTGTTGCCATCATGAAAACTGGCACTGCCAATTCACTGAGCCGTACTCACCCAGCAAATGACCCTTGTGATCAAATTCGACATCATTCACCCCTTTCTGATGTCCCTTTAATGTTCTCTCGAATTCACCCGTTTCCCAATCCCAGATTTTGACAGTAGCATCTTCACTAGCGGAGGCGAGTAGTGAGTACTGAGGATGAAAAGCCACGCGCGTTATGCTCTGCCTGTGTCCGGTTAGAACGTGTGCAGCTGGCGTACGCGGTACCCAATCGGCCTGCATTGCAGCACGCTTCGAGGGAGCGAGAGAGAGTTCTTCCTGCAGAGACGCATTTCGTATCTCAAGGTCCATGATCTGCATCGGAGAAAGCTCGACCGCAAGTCAGTGAGCGATGCAACGAGTGCACAACACCTTCTTCTGCAATCGAATTACACTCGTCCATTTCTTCTCCAGAAGTCCCGCGTATTTTGCCTTGGGATCTGGAGTGTATTCTACGCCCGAGTCCACCTTGAGTGCATTATATGCCCCAACAAAGTTGTTGGCATGGAGGTACTCGAGCATGGCTTTGTGCCTGAATCGATGCATTGGCTGGCAATGAGGATCAGCTGATAGATTATGTCTACCACGCACAATTCTTCTCTCTGGCGGTCGGAAAGGAGAGCCATAGTGATTCCAGCGCCTTTGGTTTGACCGTTTGAGCGTGCAGGGGAGCGGGACCCAGGCGACGCGTGGATGATCTTGTCGCTGCTGTTCGCGACGAGCGAAGATCTTGTTTTGCATTGTTGTTGCTACACTACTGACTATGCTCCCAACCGAATCGACTTGAACTCTTCCGTTACTTGCTTCATCGCTGCCTCGACTGGCAGCCTCTCCAGCGAGCTTGCTCCAACTTTCTACAGCATGAGCCTCGGTTCGAATCCCGTCGACGTGGACCACTTACAGAAGCCGTGCACACCATTGACCCGTTCAATTACATACCGTGCGTCCTCGGGTGTCGCAATGGGCCCCCCATGGCAGAGAACGATCACACTTGGGTCTATTCTCTTCGCTGCGTCCGCGATATCCTGAACTCGCTTGACACAGTCATCCAGGCCTAGCGCAGTTTGTGCACCGATCGTCCCGCTCGTCGTGAGACCCATGTGGGCGACGATGATGTCTGCTCCAGCTCCTGTCATGCGCTCTGCCTCGTCGACGTTAAAAACGTAGGGTGCTGTCAAAAGGTCCATTTCATGCGCCAAGCGGATCATTTCGACCTCCTTCCCGTACTCCATCCCTGTCTCTTCAAGGTTTTGACGAAACGCTCCATCAATCAATCCTACAGTCGGAAAGTTCTGGACACCCGCGAAGCCCATATCTTTGATCTCTCGCAAAAAGCGGACCATATTGCGGAAGGGGTCAGTGCCACAGACGCCAGCTAGCACGGGCGTTTTCTTCACCACCGTCAGGACCTCGTTGGCCATCTCAAGTACGATGGCGTTGGCGTCCCCGTATGGCATCAGACCCTACGGTGAGTCTCAGCACCACCACGGTATACCAAACTTGTAATCCTCACTGCCAGGGAACCCCTGCCTGCCATACGATATCGGCCGGAGTTATACAAGATGATGAGGTCCACTCCGCCAGCCTCCTGCGACTTGGCACTGAGTCCGACTCCAGCTCCGCCTCCAACAATTGCTTCGCCTCGGCTAATGGAGCCTCTCAGTCGCTCAAGCGTTTCTTGGCGTCCAGACATGGCGTTGATTGCGTCGACGGTGATGATCAGCTGTTTCTTAAGGACGTGCACTTATATCGGCCCGTATTGCTGACGTAAGCCGAGTAGACTTGGGCCGTGCGCGCGCCGTGAGACACCTAATGTCGTCACCTCCAGTCGTCGCGGTTGTCGGCACTTGTGATACCAAATACGAAGCGCTTTGCTACATCAAGCATGCTATCAACACCAGTGGATCATGCAGAGCCATCCTTATTGATATCAGCAGTTACGATCCTCCTGACCATGACCAGATCGATATCACCCGCTCGCAAGTGTTGAGTGTGCTATCAGAGGACGCTCTAAACGTTTCTTCCCGCGATGCCGCGCTAGAAACCATGACCTGCGCCATCACAGCTACCCTTGCTCATCTTTATACTGAGGGAACCATCGCTGGTGTCATCAGTGCTGGGGGCTCTGGCAATACCAGCGTCTGCGCTGCAGCATTTCGTGACGCCCTTCCCATTGGTTTCCCAAAGCTCCTGGTGTCCACTATGGCGTCGGGGAACACTTCCCACTATGTCGGCGAGACAGACATGACAATGATGTACTCGGTCGTGGACATAGCAGGGATGAACACACTACTTCACACTATCTTAGGCAACGCTGCTTCTGCCATCGCAGGCATGACGCTCCAATCCCGGCTCAGGCCGCCCGCCAGTTCTCAAACACGCAGCATCGCTGTCACCATGTTTGGTGTCACCACCCCATGTGTCCAGGTAGCTACACGACAGCTCGAAGAACTGGGGTACTCTGTCGTCACCTTCCATGCGACGGGATCGGGAGGACTGTCGATGGAAAGGCTGATACGAGAGGGATATTTTGCGGGTGTCTTGGATCTCACGACCACGGAGCTCGCGGACGAGCTTGTTGGAGGTGTGCTTACCGCTGGGCCCAACCGTCTCGAAGCAGCGGCGGACAAGTCCATCCCTCAAGTTGTCTCGGTTGGTGCGCTGGACATGGTCAACTTTGGCCCGGCTTCGACCGTTCCTGCAAGGTTTTCTGGTAGACGTTTCGTCCGCCATAATTCATCCGTCACGCTGATGCGTACGTCATCCGAGGAATGCAGGATCTTGGGCGACATCATTGCACAGAAGCTTAGAAACGCTCTACCGGACAGGACGCATGTCCTTCTACCTCTCCGAGGTTTTTCGGGGATTGATAAGGATGGAGGTCCGTTTTGGGACGTGGAAGCAGACAGGGCGTTGCTGGATACATTGCGTTCCGCAGAACTAAAATGTCCCATCGAGGAACTGGATATTGATATCAACGATCCATCCTTCAGTGCTGCTGCCGTGTCGGCTCTCCATAGAATGATTCAATCTGTAGACAATCATTTGCAGCCGGCCAATTCTCAGTACTACGACGATGGTACACGGCATTAGTACTATGTACCAGAAGTAGATCCCCAAGGCCATTCACTTTGGTGAAGAAACAGATTTAAAAGCAAAGACAATTACAACGTAACGAACAAGTGGATATCCAAGTCCTTTTGACTATGTCCATAGCCGCTGTGTAAATCCGAACAGGAGACGGTGGGTAACATGTTACACGGAGATGGAGAGCCAATAGAACGGAACATCAGAGATAGGGAAAGATAAGACAGATTGGAGCAGAGGGAAAGGCGTCGTGGCTTAAATAGAACGGAATCTATATCCATAGTCGTTAGTACTTTTCGCACTCGGTACATATTTGATCGCGGCAAATGTTCCTGTTCAGAACGGAACCCCGCCCATATTCATGTAATTCTGTCCTCCAGTGGGTCCCGGACTCGGGTGTCGCATGACACTCTGATGCATGGCCTGCGTTTGTGCAATGCCAAAAGGGGGGTTCATCATGCCCATTTGCATCTGCATCTGTAGCATAGTGGGAGTCATTGTAGCTGCCATGCCCGGCGACATTGCGCTATACAACGCGGCCGGATTTCCCATGTTCGCCATCGTGTAGATCGCCTGTTGCTGTTGTGGGGTTGGAGACTGGGACTGGGGTGTCGAAGCGTCAGATCCGCTGCCAGATCCAGCCGGTTGCTGAGGTTGTGTCTTTTGCATCGCCTGCAGCTTTCCAAAATTCAGCCCTCGCGAGCATGAGACATGCGACAGACATACCTCATAAAATGCGAAATCCTGTAGAAGCGACGTCCTTGCTGGATGAGTGTGGAAAATACGGAGCATCTCTTGTCCAGCATCTGGCATGAGCTCTTGAGTATCACGAGAGTTGGTGACAGGCTTGCGTTCTGCGGTGTTGCTACGTATACTGGTGAGTGGCATCTCAAGTAGACATTGTGAGGACGGACTTCAAGCGTATGTGACGAAGGTTTGCATTAGGGATGTCGCGAACAAAAACCCATCGAACTTTGAAGACACCTTTCCACTTGTCCGATGCCCATACGGTACTACTCCGTGTATAATCAACCTATCAAGGGGACGTGAGCGCATGTTGGAATTCGAACGCAAACCAACGCACGGGAGTCAGCATTTCCGCCATTCCGCAAAAGTGACCGCTGTAACTGAATGTCAGAATATATACCAAGGACTATCAGTGAATACCACAGTACCTAGCATTGACACTAAAGAAAAGGTAGATCGGACCTCTTCCGGCGCACTCTTTGAATGCCTTGTCAAGACGCTTGTTCCCCGGGTCTGTGGAGCTCCAAATTTCATACTTTAGGGACTTGTGTACGTCATCTTCGGTGTATGATTTGATAACAAAGTATCGCGCCTGTAATGAGACTATAGCCCATGCATGAATCTCTAGAGGAACATTACTGACAAATTGTGGTCGAATATCAAAATGCTGAGGGTTGTAGCCCTTGGTTGCGATCAGCGTAGGAAGATCGACTGGTGAACTGAGAAAACCGCTAAGTGACTGTAAATTGTTGTCGCTCTGGGACTGTTGTGGTTGGCCTTGTGTAAAACCTAATCGAGGCGCCTGCATCGCGCCCATCTGGTTAAGATATTGTGGAGGAATGGGTGGGACACTGGAGATGCCGCTTTTTTGACCCTGATTATAACCATAATTCAGGTTTGAATTGGAGGCGCGCTCGGTGAGATGTTTCTCCCCTCGATCCCAAGCGCTCGTACCGGTTGCAGTGCTGTCGCTCGTAGATCCACGCTGTGATCGTTACAAAATATGAAAGTTGCTTCAGAATGAAACACATACCGATTGTCCCGTCGGTGTCTTCCGACCCTCTACGTCGGTGTTCAACTGGAGCTTTCGCGAAGCTCCATTGCCTTGCATAGCATTTTGACGCACGCTGCTCGATGGAACTGGAGGGGGATTGAAGCGGGGTGGATGAGTTGATTGACCCCCCTGGAGCGCAGAACTATTCGAATACAGTTGGTTGGTGTTGTTAAGTTCCATGGCAGACAATGCGCGGGCAACGTCGTCGACACTTGCCATACCCGGTCCTGGAAACGCTCCACCTGGTGTGCGCCAATCGGCACCTCCGGGAGTTGCCCATGGAGAAGCACGCCCAATGGGACTCGTAGGGTATTGGGCTGACCCCTGACTGCTATATGACTGCTGGTTTGGAGGAGGGGAGCGAGGTGTGAAGTAGGATTCGTCTTCATACGGATTAGTGATTTCTTTTTCTTCACTATATTCCTCCTCCTCAGGATCGGGGGGGCTCGGTGTCTGACCGACGGTAGCGGTATGCCGGGAACCCGTTTGCTGGAGTGTGCCTGCACGTTTGAGACCGGAAGATGGGATTTGTTTCTGGGCGCCGTACGTGAGACTCTGGTGACGACGGACGCCGGAGGAAGCCGGAGGGGGCGAGGAGACATGGGGAGTTGCGAAATGAGGGGAGAGGGGAGAGGGATTGGCGGCAGAGGATTGGTCTATAACTTGCTGGTGGGGGGCTTGGTCTGGGGCGGACATGTTGTGCTGAGAGGAGGGTGTGAGTACCAAGGGTAGCGAGGAGATGAGTATAGCGGGATCGAGCGCGGGTGCAGACGTATTGGCGAGGGAGGTATATTAAGCACAAAGGCTTACCTCGTCTTCGTTGTTGAAGCCTCGCATTTCTCGTTCCCAGTCCTCCTCATCGCCATCGTGTCCAGCGATGGCGGATAAGCTGTTCATAGTTCGTGGGGTCAAGTTGCCGGACTGCCTTGAAGATTGTGCACGGAAAGCTGAGAGATGGTGAGTGAGAGAAGGGTATAGAAATGAGAGGGTAGACCTCGTTTAGAGTTGGTTGGTAGGGAGCTCTGCCTGTGGAGGGAAGTTTTCTCTCCGACTGCGCCGACGCCGCCGACCCAGTCTTCATCAACGGGCTCATCGTCGTTCCAGAGCTGCTGGTCCTGGGACTCTTCTGAAATGGTGGCGCGTGCACCTGCCCTGGCGGTGCGAGAGGCGGCAGAGATAGTGTGGTGGCGACGGACACCAGTAGAGGGTGGAGAAACGGGGACGGGGGGAGGGGAGATGTTGTGGGTGGGCTGGGAGGACATGAATTGTATGTTTTCTTACGTGTTGAAGAGGAGCGGGAAAGGAACGCGGTCGGGAGGTTCGCACCCTTGCCCCCCGCCACATGACAAGCCTGATTGCACACAACATCATCGATTTGAGCTCAAACATTAGGATATATGGAATAGCATGGTATAATGTACAGCTATGAATCTTTGGGTATATCAGGGACGAGGCCAGGGGTGGCAAACAAGGCGACGGCGATGAACTCGGTGACAACAGCGAGGGGGTACCAGATTGCTTCTTTGTTTTGTTGAGACGCGTTGTTGGCGGTTGCGGTAAAGAAGGCTTCGCGTACGAGGAGAAGGATAGAGATGACCAAAAGGATGTAGACGCCATAGGTAGCACCGATCTGGTTGGTGGGGCCGCGGTAGCCATCCTCTGTCAAACGATTGTGGGCAAGGGGGAGAGGGAGAGGACGGAAAGACATACCTGATAACTCGGCACGGGCGAGGATAAAGGTCTGCACAAAAACGAGGAAGACGCAGACGAAGAAAATGTAGATAGCAACCCTGCGGAGGGTACTGGCGGTGCTCGAGGTAGGGTCGGAACTGACCTCGACGACGCCGGTAATGCCAAGGGCGACGGCAATCATCAGAGCGATGCGGAAGAGGAAGCGCTTGCGAAGGATGCGAGAGACGGGGTCATTGGGAGGGTTTCTTGTGAGGTCGATGCTGGGGGCAGAGTGAGGAGTGGGGCGACAGGGACGGACAGAGGACGTACCGGTCGGTGATGAGGGTGTAGGCGGAGTAGAGCAAGCCGAAGAAGCCGGTGTTGTACAAGATTGCATAGGCGATGAATATGTTTAAGTTGTCGGCGTCAGAGGGGACGCGAGAGAGCAGTGCACGGAGGATAAAGGCAGTGACGCGAACTGGGACGGATCAGCAACGGACGAGGAGGAAGAGAAGGAGAGACAGACCTGCGGAGAAGAGCGTGAGGATGATGTAGACATAGATGGGACGTGCGACGGTGCGCGAGAGAAACCAGACGAAGAAGGGGAAGTAAAGAATCGCGAACACGATCGCGGCGGGGAGCGACTCGATGCCATAGGCGCTGGCGTAGTTGGTAGTAGCCATGGAGGGGGGGGACGACGAGGACGACGAGCAGCTCCAGTTTATATACCCTCGAAGGCGGTGTCAGAGTTAACGTTCATGTCCGCACCGATACCCGTCCTCGAGTTCGCCACTGCCCTCCGTCGCTGTCTCCCCGCCCTCGCCGCGCCCGTCATCGCCATCGCCAACTCTGCCGGCCCCGACTCCACCTGTCTCCTCTTCCTCCTCCGCCAGCTTTTCCCTCCCCGCGCCCTCCTCTCCATTCATGTCGTGCACCACCTCCAGCCCGCTGCTACCGACATGGCCGCCCTCGCAGCTGCAAACGCCAGCTCCCTTGGCGTGCCCCATCACACTGCACACATCCCCTGGGGTGTCCACCCGTTCCCCCCCGTCCCCACCGCTGGCCCAATAGAGCGCACCGCACGCGATGCCCGCTACAACCTCCTCTTCCACGCGATCACCCGCGCCCGCATCTCCCTCCTCGCTCTCGCCCACCACGCAGACGACCAGCTCGAGACAGCCATCATGCGTCTCGCGCACGGTTCCTCTCTCCTCGGGGCCGCCGGAATGCGTCCATTCCGCAGATGGGGCATGGGCTCGGGTCTCTCCTCGTTCGGTCACCACGGTCTAAACACGTTCATCCTGCGGCCCCTCCTGTCCTTTCCAAAGGTCACCCTCTTTTCTTTCCACTGTCTCTCTCACCCACACACCTCTCTAGGACAGGCTTCTCGCCACGTGCCATGCCCATCACCTGCACTACATCAACGACCCTACAAACCTTCAGCCACACCTCACGCCACGCAATGCCATCCGCCACTGCCTTGGCGATGATCCCCCTTTCTCCTGCCCTGTCACCCTACCCCCTACCGCCTCCATTTCGATCGGCGACATCAAGCGTGCGTCCTTATTTTTGCAATCTCTCACTTCCGACGTTCCCGGCGAAAAGCATCGACTGTATGCTGCCGTTGCCAATCTCGCAGCCAGGGCAGAACACATCGATCGTAAAGGCATGCCCCCCACCCTCGCTCCGCTTGCCCGTTGAATATGACACCGCTTTGGAACAGTGACTTCCCATCTTACCGAACACCCCCTCCCTTCCCCAGTTGGCACCGTCCTTCTTTCATCCACCAAATTACGCCATGTCACCGACCCCGACTTGCGTTCTGCACTCATCTTGCGTGTAATGCGCTACGTCTCCTTTCACCCTTGGGGCTCTCTCCATGCAGACGCAGACAGACGCAAGAGCAGTATACATCGCATCGTTCGCGCTTTGTGGGCGTCGGATCCAGAGACATCTCATATCAAGAAATTCACAGCAGGTGGTGGTGTGCTCTGGAGCCCTGCTATATACAATCCGAATAAACCCCTTAGGGTCGGGAATCAATGTTTGCATTTGACTCTCCAGCCCGACGACCGCTTCTGCTGGCTAGCCTCGCGAACACCCCCCTTCTCCAAGAATCCACAGCAAGGTGCTGGCTCCCCGACCAGACTGATGATCGACCTCACCGATAAACTCAGAGCTGCCGTATCCTCTGATGGATCTACCGACCCTCTCCGAGTCCTTTACGACTGTCGCTTCCTCCTTCACATCGACCCTTGCCAGATGCCGATGTACATGAAATCTGCCTTGCAGCAACACGACAAGACGACGTCGATCAAAGTCGTACCATTTACTCAGTACTACTGGCCTAAAGTTGTCCTCCAGTGCGCATCCCATCCTGACCAAGTTTTGGCCGTGCCCCAGGAGAGTGACACCGTGGACCCAATAGGGCGCCCGTCATGGATCTCGATCCAGTGGATCCGCCTGTTGGATGCAGCATGACTGCGGTCTATGTATTTCGTTGCGGCGTCCAATTAAATTTAGTCCTTGTGGACCAGATGCACCCCGTCTGATCCGCTCGTGAGTGACAATCCCAATGTGATCTTCGCCGGACCGTCAGGAGATCCGGAGGTAAGAGGACATACACTAGATTGACGTCGTTGCATGTTTCGTTCGAGTGTCTAGTTTTACCACATGGTGGTTTAGGCTCACTCGCAGTCACCTCTTTTCGGCGGTTCGTGCCTCAGACACCGGCAAGATACAGACCCATGCGACGAAACGATGTTCCTACTGGTCCGTCATGTGCCGATGGTCGGGACGACTCGAAGTTCATAAGGAACGACGTGCTAATTGAGATACGGCTCTAAAAGTCGAACTTGATACTATGACTCTCCATCTGTGAAAGCGGCAAGGATGCTCGTAAGCCATATCAGTAATCGACAACACGACTTACAGTAATCTCCCCGCCCCGATATGAGCCCCGTTTTTTCTTGTTCTTCTCCTTGCGGAACCCAGAACCACGGGTCACAATGAGGTCACGATGCGCACGCTCACCATAATCGTTCGTCGCCCCGCCCTGTGACAGCAACTGAAGGCTTCTCTTACGGGCGACAAATCATCGCCTACCTTTGCCTCGTAATCATTGTTCAGGAGTAGGTTGGGTGCTAAATTTTGGACTTTAACCCGCTGGAAGCGTTCCTTGACCTTTGGAGGCGGTTTTTCGTTCCTTTGCGAAGTCCTTGCGATTTGTTGCGACCCGATCGTCACAGCAGTTGTCACAGCGGCTCCATTTTCCGATGTTTTACGCTTTTTGGCAGCGCGCGTCTCTTCTTTTGGTTGTGAATCTGATTCCGATTCATCTTCGGATTCCGAGCTTGATTCTGAAGTGCTCAGGCTCTTGTCCTTGGTAGTCTTCGTGCTAGATGAGGGAGCCTTGTCGTTCGCATCCCCTGCACCTTCGTCGCTTGAATCCGAGCTACTGGAGGAACCAGAACCGTCAGAGGACGACTCAGCATCGGAATCGTGTGAAGCGGAACTGTTTGAAGAGCTGTCCGAGTCCGAGCTGTCCGAATCAGAACTGCCCGGCTCGGTGCTCTTGCTCTTATCTTTGGTCGACTTCTGCTTTGGTATCTGGGCGGCTTGTTTGGCTGCTTCCTGAGCATTCTCTGCAGTCAAAACTTCGATAAATACCAAGAAAACAGTGGAAGGGCAGTGCAGCAAACCTGATGACAACGTCGCACTCGTATCGCGTTCAGCAGCTTTTTTGGGCAATTTCTTGGCCGTAGTCGCCTCGTCCAAGTCGTCACTGCTGTCATCGCTATCACTGGTATCATCTTCACTTTCAGAACCTGGAATATAATAAGAGAAAATGATAGGATCACCTGACGAGAGGCTTACCTGAAGTATCTTCTGAGCTAGTTGAAGTTAGTACCCGGCACATGCACGATGACCCGTCTCGAGAACCCACCTTGAATCAGAACTCGAGTCGTCTTTTGAATCGAATGAGGAGTCTAGTCACATATTTCGAGCGTACGTTGATGCAAATGCGATGCAAGAGAGCCTCACCATCAGAAGAATCAGAATCCTCGGACGAGGCTATTGTGGGGACTTAGTCGCGACAACAGAAACACTACGCATACATACAGTCCACGTCTCCACTAGTGCTTGCGTGACTGGCACATTCCTGAGAGGTAGACCGTAAGGATTACTTACGATTTGGTACCTTCCTTTGCCTTCCACTCTTTAATTATGTCCTCGAGTGGTAGTCCTTCCTGTTCTATGTCATCGCGGAGCACGATAATGGGTTTGGCTGCCTTCTTAACAGCCTCCGCAGCTTTATTTTGGGATTGCTGCTTCAGAAAGCGATAAATCAGTGTATACGTTGCTGTGGAACAGTTGCTCAGCCGCGAACGCGAGTTTGGCAGGCCGCAGGCTTACCAGCAATGTTTCCTTCCATTGGTTGAATGTAAATCTAATAACTCATGCAAGGTCTCGAGAACCGGCGCGCTTTTTGGTAGTGAACTGGACAATGGCCGTGATGGCCACTTGGATGAAGATGGACGGGGAGAATAGTACTGGTAATAGGAGCCAAAAAAAAAAAACACGACCTGCGCGCCTCCCGATTCCCACATCATGACAGGCCTGCCGCATTCGACGGTCTGGTTATCAGACGAACATCCGTACCGCAATGAGTTCCATCAAGGGACCCTCTACCAGTCAGTATGATGGGTCATCCTTCCGGATCGCCATCGTACACGCCAGATGGAACAATGTAGTCATTGAAGCCCTCGTCGCTGGCGCGATCTCGAAGCTAAGGGAATCTGGTGTCAAGGATACCAATATCGTGGTGCAGTCCGTTCCGGGTAGCTATGAGCTACCCCTCGCGTGTTCCAGGTGCGTCGTTCTCCATCCACCACCTGCCCACGATGAACTTTGGGTAGAGTCATCGCAGGCTCCCGCATACAAGCAGAATCGTCCGGTACGGATTTACTTGGCCTCAGTCTCACAGGTTCTACCACCCCCAACAATCCCTCGTCAATTGCGGAGCTACCCAAAGCCCCATTCGACGCAGTCATCGCGATCGGTGTTCTCATCAAAGGCTCAACCATGCACTTTGAGTACATCTGTGACAGTGTTTCGCATGCCCTCATGAGGGTTCAGCTGGACACGGGAATCCCGGTGATTTTTGGCGTTCTGACGGCCCTCAACGATGACCAGGCGTTGGAGCGTGCGGGGATCGGTAGAGGGGAGAACAAGGGTCACAATCACGGAGAGGACTGGGGCCTGGCGGCGGTAGAAATGGCGGTACAGTGCAAAGGATGGTCACTGGGGTCGTTCTCATAGACGGTGGAATGAATAAATAGAAATATTGTTTGTATGCTGTACTTGTGTAAAATTCGGCATTCGTGAAGACCCTGACGCTGCATTGACCACCAGCTAGCTGAGCCGCTTGTTGCGACCTCCTTTTCTCTGGTCGCGCGTTGGACACATCAACATCCGTACATTGAGAAGTACAACGCAGTCGTAACCACACAATGAAGAAGAAGGTGCGTGCCCGCGTTCCTGCCATGGAAATGCCTACAAAACTGTATTTCCTCAAGGTTCTCTTAATGGGTGCATCGGGCAGCGGAAAAACCTCCATGCGTTCTATGATTTTGTGAGCCAAAACTACGCATCATCCACCCGCACGGGAAACCCGGTTAACAGCCTCTGAATTAGTTCCAATAATCCAGCATCTTTGACATCCCGGTTAGGCGCTACCATCGACGTTGAGCAGAACCACGTTCGGTTTCTTGGAGATCTCATCCTCAACTTGTGGGACTGCGGTGGTCAAGACGCGTTCATGGACTCCTATCTTTCCACGCAGCGCTCCACTATATTCTCGCATGCGGGAGTCATGATCTACGTTTTTGACGTCGAAAGTCGTGAAATGGCCAAGGACCTTGAGTACTACCGCGACTGTCTCGATGGTTTATCGCAGTTTAGCAAAGATGCAAGCGTATTCCTCCTAGTCCACAAGATGGATCTGGTTCGCGAAGGCGAACGATCCGTCATCTTTCAGCGAAAAGCTGCAGAATTGGAGAAGGCGAGCGGTGATTTCCCTGTCAAGGTGCTCGGAACAAGTATATATGACGAGACTTTGTACAAGGCATGCAAAATTTGTCTCCTTTGACGAGCTGTGTTTGATGTGCTGTGCCATAGGCCTGGTCGAGCATCGTCAACACATTGATACCCAACGCCCGAAATCTCAACAAACATCTACGAATATTTGCAGAAGCTTGCAGCGCAACAGAGGTTATCCTCTTTGAGCGTGCCACTTTTCTAGTCATCGCTACATCATCGTCCTCCAACGCATCCGATTCCGTAGCGATCCATTCGTTGGATCCAAAACGCTACGAACGCACCTCGGAGTTGATTAAAGCTTTCAAACAATCATGCTCGCGACTACGTGAGGAATTCCACTCCCTAGAGATGGAGCTTGCAGAATTCACCGCGGTTCTGGATGAGATGACAAAGAATACCTACGTATTGGTCGTGGTCCATAATCCAGTCGTTGGTAAGGGTAGTTGAAGAGTATGTTTCTGTCTGCTAAATTGCCTGCCCAGAAACCGCAGCAATCAAGATGAATATCCGAATGGCAAGGAAAAAGTTCGAAGAACTTCAAGGGGATACATTGGTGTCGTAGGAAGAACTGCACAGGCCCTCGAGTGCCATGTCTTGATGATGTCTTGTTAATTACCATGTTTCTACGCCAAGATACGGGGGACAGCAAAGGTGAGTGTATCGGATTGGGTGGAAGCCGAGGGCTTGAAGATTACCAATAGCAGCCGTTTGCAGATGCGTCGCATGGTCCAGTAGACGTTTCACGCATAAGAATTGCGTAGCGCGAGGCCATGAGGTTTAGGTACAAACATGGCTTTACACACACGAAGAAACGTTTACATAGGTATGACTGTACCATGCATGCAATCGTGCTCAAAGTTTCCTTCCTCTATTCTCTGGTATCTGCATTTATCTCCTGGAGATGCAAGTCTTCACGTAAAAGATGTTCTACGCCCGAGTACTGAACCAGGGTCCCCATCAAAGCCAGGTCCCTTCCGATGGGTACCACCGTGTACTCGATGACGGACACACCAGTGTTTAGGCAGTGTCCGATCTTAACACCCTCGCGACAAGTTACCACACCATGTGCCTCTAACGCAGAAAGGAGGACTGCGATCCAGGCACCGTGAGAGACAACGAGGATATTATGCGGTTGTTCCATAGGGACACCCGCCTCGAGTATTGAAGTCATGTATTCCACGATCGATCTCGCATACCAAACCAGACACCTCGAGGTAAAGTTGGGCATTGTCTCCATCGATGGTGCCCGTTTGTTTGATCGCGCCACCTGTCCTTGCAATTCACCCATGTACTACTGCGCCAACATGCCAATTGGCCACGAACGATGAGCTTGAACGACGCAGAGGGGATGAAGCTTTGCTTTGCTTACTCGTTCCCGGATCAACTCATCCTGTTCGACAACAGTGTCTGGATGGTTTTGGAGGATGCATTCTGTTGTCTGGAAAATGATTCAATCGAATTTGGAGGTCGAGCAGTCAGTGTTCTTACCGTGGATGCCCTTTGGAGATCGCTGCTGAACGCTCTTACAAACGGGATGTCCCGTAGAGCTTCAGCCACTAACATTGCTTGCTTCAACCCAGTCTCGTTGAGTGGGATATCTAATTGGCCCTGTATCTTGCGCATTCTGTTCCATTCTGTTTCGCCGTGGCGCACGATGTACATGCGGAACTGGGCCGGCATCGGAAGGGATTGGGACAGAGATGAGTAGAGCTGTCAAATCTCTCGCCAACGTGCGGTCACTTCTAAGTATACTCTATCCATTCAAATACCTACGATACAAGTCACGTTGAAGGGCACTGCCTACCCGAATTACTACCTTAAGCGTCGGCCCGTCACGGAACCAGCGAGTTAATTTCCTGGAAAATGCTGCTAATCCTCCCGTCACTGAAGCCGGATCGGATTTTGCCCATAACTTCCTTCACTTCCATCACTTGTGCAGATTTCAGATTCGCTGCCGTGCCTCGATCTCGGGATTCGTATAACTTATCGGGGTGCGATTGATAATTATTACACACGAAAACTGAACGTGCTCACAATGTTTCCAAGTGCGACGGAGGCTCGATAGGCCACTTCAGGGTCTTCCTTTTCTAGTCTGAGCACCTGCGACGAGTTAGTCGAATGATCTCGCAGAAAATGAATTCAACCTTGAAGATAAGGGTGAGACAGCGATTTCGTGTTGCCAAGCCAGCAGGTGCATTGAGGTGAATGCATGAGAAGCTAGGAAGTATTCTTGAGTCACGTCGCTCATTTCCATGTAACAAAGACTGACTTAAATAATACCGATGCCAGCGCCACCCGTTGTGGTTTTGAGAGGAGATGGTATGGTGCCTGAGTAAGTGCCTCAAAGATCTGATGGAACGGTCAAGAAGGAGCTGAAAGAAATAGGGACTTCCTCACCTGCTGAACCCACCGTCCATCGTCCAGCAGTGTGCCCCCTTGAAAGTAATTGGTGATGGTGCGCAATAACAACAACACATTCGTTTCCTGCGGCTTCAACATCGGGCTTCCGCGTGATACAACAGACGACCAATCTGATGCATTGAATAGACAGTCAAATAATTTCTCGCGATTGCCAAGGGTAGCTAGTGCATTTGCGCAGTACGCAACCACCAGACGACTGAGGTCCATCACTACCATATTTTCAGTATAGATAGACCCAAATCTGCCAAGTGCCAACACGCACCAGGGAATCTCTGCGCAGCTGGCCAGCGGTCCAGGATCGACACGATTGCTTCAGTATGCAGTTCACTCAGAACAGCAGAAGTAGGGGATGCCGAGTCTGAAGTGATTTTGGAAAGGAGCACGAACACTTCTTCGATCAACGCTTGTTCCTCGGGGTACATCGCACAAGCCGCGGTCGTCTATGCCACAAATATTGGTCATGGTTGCTGCAAAAAAAAAGACTATGGCTGAGGCTCACGATTTCGTTACGGAGAATGTCATCAAATTGATACAGTTTGGCCCGCATAGCTGGTATATTGGATTGTTTGAAAGTCACGAGACTTGTCTATGAAAAGGGTGAAGTGAGAACACGGAACAAACTCGGGTGCAGAAAACAAACAAAAGGGAGAATCTTCGTTTCTGGGGTCTGGGAAGCTAGGGGAGGCGATGCTGCATGCAAAGTACCAGAATATCGAGATGCACCGGTATAAGGGTCTACAGATGTGGATGCAGGTGCAATCGACGGTGGATTTCTTGTCGAAGGCTGATATCTTGATGCTCCTGTGTGGATTTTACGGGTATGACTAATTTCTTCAGCCTGCGCGTCAGCGACGTTTCAAAGCTGACCTGTATATGGATCCACGTAGTTGCTATCAACCCCTAAGTTCACCCCTGCGGTGTTCTTCTCGATGAATTTCACGATTTCATCAATATAACTCATGGAGACATCATTTTGTTGTAGGAAGCGCTGAGCAGCTGCGTAGGGATTCTCTGGGACATGTGAATAGACCTACTTGACCTACCGCAGGGTCAACTCACCAGAAACATTGTAAGGGAGTTTCAACGGAGGTGCACCCTCTTGCACATCTACATCGAATACATAGTCGTATTCTCTACCGTTGTAGAGGTGTTTACGGCCAGAGCCAACAGCGTCAACGACTTTGCCTATCTTTTGCCAGCTGGAAGAGACGGTATCCCACTTCAACAGTTAAGTTGGCCTTATCGGGGTCAGTCAACCTCAACTGAATTTGATTCACCTGGTGGGCTTCCACAGTATCCCCGGTTCGAACCATCTTCACTTCACCTGCCTTTTTTCCTGGTTTCGCTCCTCAGTAAACTGAAACGGAGAATTATCGGACAGCTACCTGGAGTAACCAGGGCTTCCGGGCCCGGCAAATCAGTTTTCTTCACATCACCGATTTGTTGCGATGGAAGCGCTTGGTTGGACACTTGGTCCTCCAATGCTTTCCGGTCAGCTTCACTGGCCCAACGGGCTTCCGAGTTGCTGAATACTCGAATAATGCCATCACTGCATCCACTAACAATGTCACCATTCGGCATGGTGGACACAGACCACACAGAAATGGCAGGATGTACTATGACTTGTGCACATTCTCCGTCTGAAATTACCAGATGTCAATGTGTAAAGACTTTAAAAACGTGCACCATACCACGCCATACTCGTACCGAGCGGTCCTCTCCAGCCGAGACCAAGTCACCATTGGGCAAAACCGATACACTGTATACGAAGGAAGTATGCCCGGACAACATGTAGATCAGATCACCACCTATTGTCCACACTCGAACTTCGCTGAAATATCACGTGTCAGGACTACGTTCCAGAACAGGGTACGCGCATATCCTACCTATCGTTGGAGCAAGACGCAAAACCGAGATCATCTATTAACGTTAGGCCACGGACAGCATCACGGTGGCCTTCATAAGTTCGTATTACTTTATTCTGTATCCAAAGCTTGATGGTCTTATCCGCGGACGCTACAGTAGTAGTGTCGGAAAGGTCTGAGACGAAGCAAATCTAACACACCTGTCAAGAAATGTGAGTCCTCCAAAGCAAGTACCGCCCAAACGGATTGCTGGTGTCCCTTGAGATCGTATTGAAGTGTGAAGTCTTTCCAGACTTTGGCGGTCCTGTCCTTCCACTTTTATCTTGTTCGAGTTCTTGAGCCTGAAGGCCGCTTACCTGTCCCATGAGCCGGAAATTATGACACCGGCTGGGCCGACATGGAGGGCACACACGTTATCCGTGTGTCCGACTAAAGAATATTCCGGGTCTTCTTTGTTAGATGAGTCGAGCACAAAAATATTGACAACCATGTCTTGCCCCCCAATGACAGCGTATCCTGACGCCAAAGCGCACCCGTCACGCTGTCTCTTCGGAATAGTGATGGAGAAGACGCTGACCTTGCGGTGCATCCGCGGTTGGAGGGAGATACTCCACGGCATTGACGAATCTGGACCCTGATCGGAGGATAGAAGCGGGAGAGAACGATGAAGGGGAGCTTCTCAGCCAGGATATCGCGGTTGAATCGCGCGAAGCGGATAGAACTAGATTATCTGTTGGTGATACCACTCCACGGACCTGAGGGATTCTGTCAGATCGGAGATTGCTAAATAGTATATGATAGATGACCACGTACATCAGCGGAGTGGCTCAGTAATGTTGCTGAAAGTTTGTAAGGCATAGGAATGTCACAGCAAGAGATAGACCGCGACAAAGTGCTTGAGTATGGCACTGATTACATAATCAACAATCACTCCCGGCACAGACGGCCAATTTTCGCGGTCTACAATGACACTGGTTACAATGGGTCATGCATTCATGCACTAACTGCATCGAACGCTACGGTTGTCAAAGAAGGTTAGACGGATGCGATATAACCATTATCCCCCCCTGCACCCATGGAAGACAGTAATGATAGGAACACCCTGGCAAGCGTTTAGCTAGACAATCACTGCAGCGGGCACTGAGAGCGCTTTCCTGGGGGCATCGCTAAAATTCGGTCCAGCATCGCATGTATATATTGAGGCAAGTTAGCTGACAGAGGATGATAAAATGTACACCACTCTACGATCCTACAGCCATAACCAGAGCAGTAGGGAGATACGGAGGTGTATGTTATGCCGTGCACCATTACTTCATCTCCTGCGAGGGCCTCTCGATGCAGACGGTCGAGCGTAGAAAATCGATCACGACCGGTTGCCAAAACGTGAGGGGTTTTTGAATGAGAAGGAGTATAAAAGCGGGACAGAGTAATATCACGCTTTAGGGCCGACGCTTCCGTCTCAGGCATAGTGTGTCGTGCGTTCATGCAGGAAATGGCACAGCTGTATCATTACAAGACGGGCAGAAAACATCCACGCGTATAAAGAGATTAAACCCATTTCAGTCGCAAAGGTCCACGGCCGTTCCAATGGAGACTTTAAGCTTTTTCGTTGTTTTGTTAGAATCGCCCTCGGCTTTGCGTTTCGAGTTCGCCTCCGATTGACGGTCAAGGGCAACTAAGTCCTGACTTGGTTCTTGAGTTTGCGAGTCAAATCCCAGCGTTTCGCTCAATATTCCGCCTTTCCGTTCTGGACTGGTGTGAAGCATTGTCAACGTATCGCTGCTCGGAAGGTTCAACCCAAGATTGGTGGGGTACATCAAAAGATGCTTACGTGTTTCCATCCGCAAGACGAGATTCAACAATCTTAAAGACGCAGGGGAGCTCGCGCTAATTAACGAGCGATGCGAATAGAGGTACTGACTCCATGTGTTAAACCCAGAAGACGATTCTCGATCTGGGGTTCTGCGCGAAAGTAGTCGAGATATGCTTTGCTTCTCTTGGATGAATGCAAAAACACATATTTCGTTTTGTGCAGTTCTTTCTGTGTTTTCTTCCCCTTATTTTTCGTCGATTTCTTCCCTTTCCTTATATGAGTTCCAATGGAACTTAAGTCTTCGGATAGCGCATTTTCCGTGGCGATAAACCCTATTGGGCAGAAAGTCAGGCATTCTGGTTCCAATAGAGAAAGCACAGTCAACCCTCATCCTCTAATCTCTTGAGTAACTGGCTGACCAGGGTAGCAGCGCAACCTGAGGATGACAGTGAGCAGCCAATGTCAATGAAAATGATTACGAACCAATTCGTTCTCTGAACTGCAGAGCAGTAGCAGGTCTGTGAACTTCGAATATCTTGATCGCACGTCTAAGACAGCTCACGATGAGTAACACATCGCCATAAGCATAGGTTTACGGCACCTGAATAACGCAAGATCTTTGAACCGGCCGATCATATCAGCACGCGTCTTTCCGGCTATGATATTCCATTCAGGGGAACGCCGGATGCGACAATCAAAACACACGAATTGAGATGGAAAACGACTGTCCTGCAGGCCATGATACCTACATATTCTTCAGTTGAGGGACTAATTGGCTTCATAACAAAAACTTACCCCATACACCTGCAGAGATCAAGGGGGAATCATGGGTCAGGATTACACACGTACGGGTGACAAGGAGACTTCTGACCAGATATGACGCCATTTGTTACAACCGCCTTCACAGAAAATCAAGGAACCATCAACCTGAGTGAGATATTTCAACCGAGCGGTATAAGTTGCGTCAAGAATCTCGAATGACCATTGTGCCACAATCGCAATCAACATGGCCATCATTTTCCATTGCATCGCCTGAAGCCCTTGTCGTCTTCACGGTTCTCTCGGGGATATTAGAATTAGTCTGCTCAACAGGGATCGGACCCTCGATATCTAGGATCACATCAGTATTTGCAAGGGAGACGAAACAAGCGAGGACTACTTGATATACCTGAGTTTGACCTGGTCCAATTTCTCTCGCAATTTCGGAACTTTTCTTGGAGAGCGGTAGTATCAATTTGCTGGGTTGAGATGAGAGAAGCGAAAGAATTGCGGATGTCCGAAGGAGGCAGCGAGGGGACGTGCCGCAGACCTTGCGAGGGTGATGGCGATTGCATATCAATTTCCTGGGTAGCGGGGATCACCTGTGTTCCTTCCATATCTCGGGAAACCACCTGTTTAAGCTGGAGTTCAGTGTTGCGAATGGAAGTACTTAGCGGAGGCTCACGAGATATCCAACGTGCGTCGGCGTCAGGTCTGGATGACCCCCATACTCCGCTATGTTGCCGCCTTTATCCTGATCTTCGTGCACTGGAATGGGTAGTATCTTCCCTTCATCTCCTCGAATACCAATAGGGACCATAGCGCCGCTGGTGTTGTACCTGGCCAAAACAATGCCCCCATCCGAAATGTCTTCGCCTAGAGCATCCTCATCTGCGTCTGCATCCCATACAACGTTTCTGTTCAATGCGTCTTTCCTTTGGAGTTCTGCATCCTCGACTCGGAGCCGAGCTTCTTCGACAGGAGTTAGCTTTGGAGGACAGTGGGCGGTGAGACCAGTAAATGTAGCGTTGTTGTCCTCAGTGGACGACGGAAGAAAGGATGAAACGGAGACGACCTTCATGTTCACACTGGTAACTCCGTCAAAACACACAAGGATCTGTATCGAGTCGAAGACGTACCCATGCCAACCAGTTTCCAGATTACCGATCCTTGTACTTTCCGGTACTTCGGCTGCTCTATGAGTTGTGAAAAACCACCTATGTGAGTCGGCATCACCGCCTCGGAAATGGGGGGGTTGGTAATCATCGGGGGTGTCGTCATTGAAGAATAGTTTGAAGTTCCCGTACCGACATTCTGGACCTATCACTTCGAGAACACGGTGTACTCTTGTAGAACTCACTTGGCAATGTTTCCATTTGTGAGATAGTAGTAACCAACGTCTTGATCATTAACTGGATCGATAGGAAGCATCTGAATTCAAAGGACAGTTTTAAGTGAGATATACCTTAAGGCTACGCTTGACATCGCCAAGGGTGGGCAATTTTCCTTGCTTGAGCGCGTCGACGACGGGATCCCCATTCACGCGGTGCAGTGACATATTCGACAACCTATCCCCCAAAGACATGATGGGTACGACAGTGTCCGTGCCCGCCACTTTATAGTACTTTATCTGTGTCAGCTTGGAACGAATGAAAGTCGTTTGTCTACCTGGAAATTGAAGGTGTAAGCCTCCACAATACTGCGAAATATCGGTAAGCTTGATGATGTTCAAATAAAGGCAATTTTACTTGTTGGGATCTTTGCTGTCCTATTTTGGGGCTTCAGGCAATAGCGCGTGGAAGAGCGTGAGTGACTTACCAGATATATGGCAAAGGTGAAGCGGCGGAGGTACTGCTTCTCGATAGCCTCGAATATACCCTTTTCCTAACGTATTATTGTATGTGGACAACATGTTCTTAGAATGGTCTATATGCGTACCAAATAGTCCAGAATCCTGTCGCCTTCGTTGGTGAAACCCCGCTTTAGACTCATAATGGTCACGCCGCTGACGGTTGGCCTGGTATGATTATCAAACGATCCGGTTGATGAGGTTGGCGAAATTTGAGCAGACAGATGATCTACAGAACGGCTGTAGGTGATCAGTCTTCTCTATATTTCGGCACTTACATTCAGAAAAGTTCTCGTAAGGTAACAGGCCCCTGAAGAACGTCTTAGTTGGTTAGTCAAGCAGCAGTCACTAAATACCTCAAGTATGCAATGCACCCCAACCCAGCTTTCAAAAGGGTCTCGACGCACTGCAAGCTAGTACTGTTGTTGAGTGTCTGAAGAGATATCAGCCATGCCAGGAACGGCTTCTTCTTGGACTTTACCTGGGCTTCACTGTGAATCGTTGTGATTTGCGCCTGCATCTCGAGAGAGGAATCGTTGAACGAGGTAGTCAAAATGGGTGACCAAGGACAAGAAGTACGTGACTATTTTCAAACTCACTCGCGTTTTAAGCCAATACCTAATCACGTGGATTAGTACTGGAGAACGATCACTAACAGCCAGCTAGAGGTTGATTCACTCATCACGATGACAAGATCCTCGGGAGCCTGAAGGACAGATGTCTCTTATCATAAATAACATTTAGCGTACTGGCCCCCGGAACTACTAGTCCGGTCGAAAACCAAGGAGCGCTATACTCCGTGAACGAGATTCGTGCGCGGGTGGTCACCAAAACCTAGTAAAAGCTCGAGGAGCAAGTTGCTTCACAAGCCCTTGACAGCGCATAAAATGTTTCATGATTGCCCTGTCCCTAACAACGCGACTATTCGAGTGTCAAAACCGTCACTGCGAATGGGCATTTCTGGAGTGTAAAACGGGTTCTTCATAACTGCGTCCGCATAAGCCTCGTAAACCTTCTGCAATACAGACTCGGCGGTGGTCTCCGATAGGGAAGTCAGCAGCACGAACTTAATACCTTGGCTGGAAACTCAGTCCATCTACTCCATTAGCTGACAAACAGAACATACGCACCGGTTGCTGTCAAGAAAATTGTCATCTTGAAGGACTCCCCTTCGATGACTTGCGCCCCAGAACTGAACCCGATAGGCGACAGCCTGCTAGTGATAGCATGAATACCGTGCAGAGTTCCGGCGAGTACGAGGTATTCATTGGAAGTCAAGTGTGCAAGGCCATCTGACAAATTTTTCAATAGTCGCTCAATGATCCCAACGAGACGACAATCGAATACGAACCCGTAAAGCTGCGCTGATAGACAAGGCCACCAGCCTTGTTAATCACCTGCAATATCGGCTTAGAATGCGCGTTGTTCCCCAAGTTTAGTCTTACCCAAAGCCCAAAGATAGTCATGATGACTCAAGAAGAGAACATCGATGATGTGGATTGTATTCTCTCTCGGTGCTTGTGGCAGAGTTTGAGTCCTGCTAAGCAACGTAAGTACCTGTAATGTATGTATCTTCGCACGACAACCGTTTGATACATACATACTCTTGAGTGAGCTGACGCTGGTGGACATGAGAGTCGGGCCCTCTGTTCACTTTCTTTTCGCTCTTCTGTCTTGGATAGAACAGTCGAGCCAGCTCTCAAGACTCGGCCAAAGGGACTTAACGCAACTATCTACCGAACAGATAATAACTTTGGCGAATTCTGTAGACCCAGTCAAGAACGTTGACACACGAAACCCGGACTCCCACCTCTCAAAGCTCCTGGTCCCGCGTCCTGGTGCGTTATGCATTGTCATCGTCAGTACATTTTTTTCATGGTCAGGCCGATAGTTGGAAGCGACAACATCACTTCTGTTCGCCAACACATCACTGCTGCATTGACAGCTTTGAACTGGCACGTCGAAGAAGATAGCTTCACAGAGAATACGCCATACGGTCAACATTCCTTCACCAACATCATTGCCACGAAAGATCCAACAGCCTTGCGAAGACTCATCGTGTCTGCTCACTATGATAGTAAATTATTCCTTACATATCCGGAGAACCAGGTGCGTTCTGCGGAGTATGGCACTTTTGATATCGTTGACAGTTTCTAGTTTGTAGGCGCCACAGATTCGGCGGCTCCGTGCGCGATGATGCTTGACCTCGCGGAGGCTCTAAATCCGCTACTGGACGACCGAGAGCAGCGGTTTCTAGACGGGCAAGAGGACGATGAAGACCTTGCCGGTACTACGCTGCAGCTCGTATTCTTTGACGGTGAGGAAGCATTCAAGGAATGGACAGATGCAGATTCAGTCTATGGTTCGAGGTGCATTAGTCCTGTAACACTGCTACCATCTCGTATTGCTAACGCGTTAGTAAATGCAGGCACTTATCCGAGAAATGGTCCACGACGTATATAGCTCCCCACACAAAACGGCGACTAATCAGTCACTCAATGACGGAACTAGATGGAATTGAACACCTTATTCTCCTTGACCTTCTAGGAGCGCCCAATCCATTGATCCGTTCGTATTTTACCGATACTGCCTGGTTGTTCGATTCACTGGCCTCTGCGGAGCGACGGCTGCATCAATCCGGAATGCTCATGGATTTGGGAGGCGCCACGGCTTTCCGAAGCTTTTTCATACCTCGCCGTAGTAACGAAATCAGCCATGGCTATATAGCCGACGATCACGTACCGTTCCTCCGGAAGGGCGTGAGCGTCCTTCATGTGATTCCATATCCATTTCCTAGTGTTTGGCATACCTTGCGGGTAAGTCATGGCTTGCACGAAGATCACAGAATTTAAATCTTGCAGGATGATGCAACCGCTCTCGACGTATCAACCATGAAACGTTGGAACCTTATCCTGAGGGTGTTTGTGTCAGAGTATTTGAAGCTACAACCGGAACTGAGCACGATACAGACGGGGCACGAGCAGATAAAGCGCCTTGAATGTGAACTTGTGAGTATTCTGCCATAGTAAAATGTCTATTCTTGAGTCCAACTGGCGCTCGCTTAGTAGGTCCTTTCATAGTCGTAGCATTTGCCCCACTTTCAAGATTAGTTCATTAACCTAGTGAAACATGGAGGTAGTCTTAGCATAGAGGTAAACCAGCATTCATGATCCAGCAGGCAGTAGTACGTCCAATATCGAGAGGACCAACCGAGCATACTGCCTTCTAGGTGCCTGTCATGCAGCCATTATCAAGGCCTTGTAGTGCTTCATCAACTCAGAGGCATCGATGGCGAGCTGTCACGATCATTATAGTTTTCGACAAACCGCGATAGCAAAGCATACCTGTTGTTTCTCTCGACCCTCGTCTAGACGGCGTTTTGCTGCATTCATCATGTTTTTGCGTGACTTTCGCATGCGGGCCGATTGAACCTGGACTGATTAACAGGAGTTTCATGTATGCGGTCGTTATGGATGTGCTTGAACGAGAAAACTTACTTGCTTCCTCTCCCGCTTGAATCACTTGCATGCGCCGGGGACCAAGCTCGTTTAGAAGGGAAGTATAGGTTAAAAATAGGCCATCGAACTTCTCCTGTATTATTCTGTCAAAACACCCACCAAGGTGACACTAAATGATGACCTCGTTCATGTTTGAGTGCTCCCTCATACCCTGAAACGCGGCATGTTTGCGCAGATGTGACTGCTCGAGCTGGCCCAGTAAGCCGAGGATTTTATCACTTCAAAGTTTCAGATCATTCCCTCGTGCAGTCAAGTAAGATAACTTACGCGTATGTATTCGTTTCTCTTGCGGTTCTTTCTAGATCCTCCCGTACCGCAGTAAAAGCGGAGGTGATCCTGGCTTCAAATGTTTGCTCCGACTTCGACTTGTCTTCTACAGAGGGTCGGTCTCTAGGTCATCTCTTTCGACCAAAAATGTCACCTTTCTCTGTTCTACGCACGTGTACCACGATAGGATCAGAATGTATTGCTGAGAAGAGAATGGTGATCTACCGCGGTGAGGTCAGGTCATGGTTTCCTGTCAGGTTTTGTGTTTAGTTATCAGGAGCCTAACGATGACGGTACAGCTAGGCTTACTGCTTCTGCGGCCTATTCCATGGTATGATAAAAATATTCAATTCGCATTCGTTATGATCAAACAGGAATCTTTACCGCCGTGAGCCATGATATCTTGGAAATGCAACACTGGTATGATGAGACGTCCAAATGGTCACCGGATCAAGATGGGTAATATTGTATCGACCATTCAAACGCGTACAGGTCTTGGTAAGGGCGGCAAACTCCCGAGCCTCTCCAAGCACTCCAACACCAACCCAAGCCCAAGCAGACCGAAGCTCTCCGACCCAAACTCTGGTGGGCTGATCTTTTCGAAGCTGAATAGCCACGTGTCCCATGCAATAGCTAGTTTTTCCTTCAGCGCGCTCTCCGAAAGCTCCTCCAGCCTTCCAACAAGCTGTTCCTTGATCTCCCGGACGAGGAATTCCACATTTTCCCTCATCATGTGCAACCTGCTGCTACGGTATCGCCTCTGGGTACATTTACCCAGGATAGTTCCAATCACAAGTTCTTCCTCGCGCAGCTGAGATCCAGCTACTTGGGATAGAGAGTAAGTGCTCGACATGTATGTCAGCTCTTCGCGGTATGTCATGTACAAGGATTCTATCCATGGGACCCGTATTTGACCGGGTAACCCTGGGAGGTGACGACGGACAAGCGGCCAAAGGGTCTTCGAAATTGGCTGTACCTCTGCTTTGCCCTGACTATGAGGAAAGGTGTTCGACATGTCCTCCAAAGTAATGTTGCGGAAGAGGTGACCAAGAGCGCGATCGGACTCGTAGTAGTCTGAAGACCGAGGGTTGCTTTCTTCCGCCATGTCCCAGTCAGGCTTGAATCTGATAAGTGATCTTGGCAAGTCCCTAATATCAACTTTGTTCCCATTCTTCGGGTAATCCACGGCCCAGCTGTGCATCTCTGCCAACTTGAGGCAATCCGGATCGAGCGTCCCGAGCTTCAACGCGTTAAAGTCAGCTCGGTGGAGAAAAACAGAGCAGAGCATACTTTGGATTGGTCTGTTTGTCGTAACAATTAAGGCAAAACTCCCCGTATCTTAGGATGCTAGCTCACCTGCAATTGTAATGTGTTTCTTAGAAATCAGCCCCTACGATTCATCTTAATGAGCACCCGAGTCATATTTGAAAAGAGAAAGTGGTGTATCGTACCACAACATCCGAGTTAATATATTCAACGATGAAGTCACAGACATCATCAATTGTGCTGGGTCTCTCGAGTTTGAAGGGCTGTACTGCTGGATAAGAAGCAGGGTCGTGATGTTCGGGCACCAGCAGATCTCCGTATTGGATTACTTCATACATATCACTAACATCTTGGATTACGCTGTCGTCTGTGATGGAGAAGAGAACTTCATACCCGTCGAGATCCCCTCCTCCTAAACCGTTCGGCAGAGACCAACTCCCTTTGGCAAGATGTTTATATGAGACACGGAGCATCAACTGAGATTACACCTACCGGTTGTTGGGAATACGACGACGTTCCTCAAATGGCCAAACAAACACACAAGATCTTCAGGTGGAGGCCCAATGGCATATACGCGTTGTACTTCATGCTTGTCAGCGACCTGGACAGTGCAAAGTGGAAGAGATGACCCACCATCCCCAGGATGAATGACAGGGCTTCGAGATATAAGACACATCCCTTTGATATAATGGGGCATCTCGTCAGGATATTGCACGCACGCTCCAAACCAATGGAAATTCAATTTATTGTTTTCGGTGATTGTACTGAACACATACCAAAGATCTTCCCCTGGGGCAGGCAATACACGCCTTTCAGGCCTTTATTCACGTACGCCGGGCCTTCGTCCGCAACTCCAACGAGCATGTAGCTATTCGGAATCGGAATGCGTGCGTCGTGCTTCACTTCGCGTAGTACGTGATTGATTGCGCACGCACGAAGCTTTGCGAGGAATGGTGTATCCAATGGCTGCTGCAACTGGTTTGGTTTCAACTCTAGTCCCAATGTATTCAGTCTTCTAAGGATCGCGGCGAGTCGGTAACTGTAACATAACCGTCGTGATTCGAGTAATTGCGCATATAGTTCTGCGGAATCATGGGCCATCCGTGCATTGGCCACGGCATCTTCCTGAAGCTTCATAAAGACCTCCTTTGGTGTGCCACGGTCTTCGAGCACCATCACTAACGGTCTATCAACGAATGAAGGTACTGAGAAGGCCTGTGTCATTATGCATACAATGATGGGCACAGACCTGTTTAAGTGAGGAACGTTAGGCTTGCCAACAGCACGGGCAATCTCTATCGTTCCATATTCCTCGCCGGGCATCTCAAATTTACTCATAGAAGGTCGGATACACATGTGGATCCCTTCTAATTTCGAATCCACAGAAACGACACCTTTGCATCCTAAGAAACGGATCTGATGCTTTGCAAATATCAAGTTGGGGGCATTAGAAGTACTAGATGCAAGACTTACGGCGGAGGGTATTACAGAATTGACTGGAAGAGTAGGATTATCCTCGCATAAGGCCATATAGATCTGCTCTGCCAGCTGTAGTGATATCGTTCCAACACCGTCAGTGAAGTTAATGTCATTCTCTTCAATGTCGGGTATCTCAGACCACTGATCCCTCCCGATGCGGACGGACGGGTCCGTTCCAGAGAACGCTTGCTAAGCGATGGTCAGTGAATAGCGATTGTATCTGGGCCCCGACCCACCGCCATTCGCGCCCCATACTTGGATGGGCTGGTGATAACTCCGCTAAAGTCTCCAAGGGAATCACGGATTTTCTGGGCATTTACCATCCCTTTTTTCGGGTGACAAAACACGCTGACGTACCACACAGCATGTTCCTTAAGAGCCGACGAGGAGTATCCCAAAAACTCGAAATGCCTTCCAGCAAGATCAAATCCCTCTTTCAGTAACGTACCCACACGTTCCTGCAGGTAAGATGCACCATCGACGTCTCGATCCCACCTGTATTGAAGTCGATCTTCATCGCGGAAGTCGACGCGAAGGAAATGGTCCTCGTAGCCTTCATATTCACGTATGACTCTGTTAGATTGAGTGACGGTCGGCCCTTCTAAGAGCAGCCGGGTCGGTGTGAACGTGACATGGTGACAGAAAAAGCGACCCCTAGGAGGAGAAGTTCGTGGACGCCGAGGTCTTTTCTTTAGGACATTCTCGAAACATTCGAATACACGCTGTCCCAGGGGGCGATGGGCGGCACTTTCCGCAAAGCGTCGCATGATGTCACCGGCGGTATCCCCAAAACGATGAATTAGCTCTTCAATACGTGGCCGAAGCTCCATCAGTTCCACCGTGTTTGCAGCGCCGTTGTGCAGAAGGGCTTCGATCTGAAATGCAACTCGCCAATTCGAAACCAGAAGCGGGGATCGTAGCCACATCGCAATTTCGTTGAGTTTCCTGTGAGAAAAAAAGTTTTGACGGCCATTCGCATCTATAGTCACTCCCTGCTTTGGTGGATGTAGAGACGATGTGCGGCAGTAGTACTCAAACCTCCGTAGGACATCTCCAAACTCGTGTTCACTAGCATCGTATAGCACGATGCGTAGTTGATGTGCATAGGGAGCGACGACTGCGTGACCGGCATTTAAAGACCCCACGCGATGGCGATATTTGCCTTCTTCCTTGGTGTCTGAGAGGGAGCGAAAGATTTCCTCTTTTTGGATCACAGGAGGCGTGAATAAATCAAAGCAGACATCTATACACCATTTGTAAGGAACAGCTTGACCACAATGCGATCACATACAAGGGTTTCCGAAGTCGTGGCCCATTGCCATCTTGTTGATACTGGGGAATCGAACAATGACGTTGTAGAACGTCTGTTCATGCGTCTGATCGCCAATCTACTACGGTTAGGAAGCTAGCCATTCAACGTAACGATAGCGAGTCTTACCTGGACTCGAAGGCATTTATGCTCGTATTCAAAGAAAAGCCACCCCATACTCTTCTGGCGAAGGTCTTGATCCCATTCAATCGAGAATGAGCGAGGGTCGCGTGGGCGTGCACCATTCGGATGATAAAAGGTACCTAGAAGTGGAAAGTGAGCTCGTTGTCATCTACGCCACTGATGGTCGACAGATACAGACCAATCTGAACATGCGCAACGAGAAATGGGTCGCGGAGAGCGTTGACCCTCCGTTCACGGTCTCTCGCGATGTTCGGATCAATGAAAGGGGCCTTTTCGAGCTCAAGGAGCAAGGATTTTCCAACCGTGTTTGTATTAGGGAAGAATTTGAGCCTTTTCCCCCTCACCACTACCTCGATATCCCCCTTCTCATTGAGGCGCTTAAACTTCTTCCCAAGCGGCTTGGTCAACGTTAGTTCTCCGCTGCCGTCATTCTGGACTCCCCCCGCCTGGCTCATGTTCAGTCGAACCTTGAAATTAGGTAAACGTTCCTCTGGATTGGCGACGAATAGCCCAGGGCAGACATGGAGAACCTGGCTCGCGATAATTGTCGTTACTTCCCATTCATCGGCTTTGAAATCAATGTTTCTGATGTAAAACTCCATGGTTGGGACCGTACGGTCGACTCGATGAGATGGTTGCTGGTGGATGAGTTCTACGATAAAATTATTCCATCGATAAGCATGAGGTTGGTGTCTTTCCTGTTCGGGGGTTCGCAGATCCTTCAAGTCACGAAATCAACCTGGACGAGACAACTGAAGCCACCAGTCACGTCTAAAAGAGGAAGTGATGAGGCGAAGTATTCATGTCCAGCGCAGGGCCGATGGGTCATATTCGAACTCCGACTCGGCAGAATGACCAATGTGTTAGCTTGGGATTAGGAGAATGTACCCAATTTTCTAGCAGAGTGTACGCTACCGGGTTTCCCACTCCGACCGGCAACTCCCTTCCCAGCTTCTCGGTTCACCGGCACCTCTCACCCTGAGCATGACCAATCTGCCCGAAAATGGACGTTGCCGTGGGAGCCCGCTCAGCCAAGGTCACCGTGGGCTTCGTGTGCAAAGCGTCCACAACGACAAATAGACAATATAAAAAAACACTCGAGGTGCATTGTTGACATTGCACATCGAACTATGGACATTGAACTAGACAGTGCGCGGACCCGAAGAGTACCAGCAGCGCAGGCTTGGATACCACAGTAGAAATGTTAGCGCCTCATTCAACACCGAATTGTGCAGCTGATGAGGATGACGGCACAGCTTCACTTATAGGGAATGCCTACACAAAAATAAAGGGTGAGGATCGACGTCTGCTTTGAATCCGAGCAGACAAACCGTTCTGAAGCTATTTAATTGGTCAGCGAAGTAGGATTACACAGCCCGAGATGGCTCACTCGTTGGAATTCATCATACGCGGTACTCCTGATATTCTCATGCGCGTTCCGTATGATACCCATCATCCAATCCGCAGCCTGGCGCTCGCTCAATCCAAGAGCAAATCGATCCTTCAGCCGCTTGATCGTTGCTTCCCCCTTGAACGAGGGCAGACCAGTGCCCAGCATAAGCTGCACTGTGCTAACCAGTTGATCTGCATGGGGTCGCAGAGCGAGGAAGGCCTTAACGGTCAGTTGCTGGAAGAGTTCGTATCCTTGAGAGTGCCGGCCACCCATCAGAATAACCATTTCATGATTGAGTTTGAAGGAACTAGGCTCAAATTTGACACCCTGAGTCATAAGAATGAGCCAGGCATAAACTCTCCGTATTTGCGAATACTTACTCCGGGTCGTAAAGATCGCGAACCAAACTATGTCAGCATTTGTGGTAAATTCAACATTGGGAGACTTATCTATGTCGAACAGGAAGCCGAAATCTTGATGCAAATATAGTGAGTGGCATGATACCCCTACGTCGTGTGAAACCAACCTATATGTACGATATGTCCTTCACCGTCGATCATAATGTTACCGTTGTGTCGGTCCTTGATCTGCAAAATATAACATGCCACAGAGTATGCTGCCATGGACTGGATAAAGTTAAGACGAGCTCTCTGAAAGGCGACAGTTTCTTCTCCTCCATACTTGGAAACGAAAAAATCGAGGAGGTCATTGACTTTGGCGCGACCCATTTCATCCCGCGAAGTTGCATTCGGTACCACGTCGATCACACCGCACTGATATACCCCAATCAGCGTATCAAATCAACTCAAGCAAAGCAAACCTTACCCCAGGAGCGGTGGCTGTAACTCTATATGGGTAGAGATACAAGGTCAGACCGACGCTTGTGAAGATGTTCTTGAACATCGCGATAATCTGAAGCGCAAGGACATCTTGGCGACAGTCATCGCCTACTTTGAAAATAGCTTGCTGCCAAACATCGAACCCTTGACGTCTCTCGACGCCGGAAGCGTCCAGTAAGGCCTCTGGATCCGTTTCTACTACAATACGTTCCTTCCTCACTTTGAATGTGGCCATAAAAGGTGCCTGGGATGGTGGCTGATTTAGTTGACTTTATCACCTCAAGAATGAATTTTACCTTGGCATGACTCTGTAACGGGCGACCAGATAGTTTGTCGATGTCGACGACCTTCCCATCTGGGTTACTGGGAAGGTAAACGCCGACGTCCACATGGATTTTGGCCATCTCTTCGTCAATCTTTGCCTGGGGGGGATGAGATTATGTTAAGCGAGAAAAAAAAAAAATTGCCTTCTTTTCAGGCTTAGGTCTCTTTATATACGGCCTCAGTTTTCCCGATATCGACGTAACTTCCTGGAAAAATCTGAACTCTCTGTCGTAAAATGACCTCGCTTCCCCTGATAGTGATTCGACCACTAGCTTTGTCATCTTATCAAGGACTGGTTTCATAGGATCTTCCTGGAAAAGCTGACTTTCAAACAATCGCTCATTGACTACGCATAGTGGACATACTATCTCCGCTGCGTCATCCTTGAAGCAGTTTGCCCTCATATTCCAAATAATTTGATGACAGAAAAGCTGTGATATCATCGCAGTTTCAAGAATGAATCTGGCAATGTAACCTACAACGTGTTTATTCCTGTAACTCTTCGTTATATAGAACAAGCTTACCGAAGTCATCAAATCGTAGTGCTTGGACAACTTGTGGCACGAAGAAAAATGTCAAGTCGACCGGGTGTTCTTTGAGAACACGGTGAGCATATTGAAGCAGGTAAGGATCGTTGTTGTGTTTGTCCTCGAAAAAGGTGACAGCGATTACCGATGGGACGGGGGCCCAGAGCAGGATGTGCTATCACATATCATCAGTTTAGCACTAGGACTTTGTACAAAAAAGGCAAGACCTTTAGCTCTCTCCTCTGATTTACCCGTGTGGCATCATCGATTAGATAGCGTAGACCCTCGGGGGTATGCGAAACGACGGCGGGATTCGCGCGAACAAGCCTCTGAACCTCAGCATGTCCCGCGGGACTTTTAAAGCGTTCCATCATATGGATGGTTATAGCTGGATCTATTTCCCACACACTACGTACGACCACAGGCCAGTTGCTCTACCCAGGCATGAATTAGATATTCGAGCACGGTTGAGCTGAGTCTTACCTCCGGTATTGTGCGCTCAAGAATCCCGGGGTGATCATGTCCCCTATTCGTGTCGTTTGAGGGATTTGCCCACACTACGAGCCGAGATATCTCATTTTCCACGAGTAACCGGAGCGGGTGGTTGATATTTTTAAGGCGGGTTTGGTAGACTGTTCAGAGTGAGTCTAACCCATATAAGATGGTAATTTGTACGCACGCGAGTTCTTTGTGATTGATTGAGCAGGCAGTAGGCTGGATAACGAAAGGAGAGTTCGGATTGCATCGGTCTGAAGATGTCCAAAGAATTCCGAGAGGACTTTGATATCAGCATCCACTTGAACACGATTCGCCCCAAAGGACCATCTTAGAAACATGCTTGAACAACTAAAACACTAAACAATTAGAGCCGCTTACTGGGGGCGAACCGCAAACCATGCGTATGCTGTACGATAAAGGTTTTCGCGCGTCGTACACTCAGAGAAGGCATCCAAATTCGAGCTCTTCAAGGTTTCAAAACCAAATAGGAGGAAGGAATAGCGCAGTTCGCGGGCAAGCGGGTGCGTGCTGAAGTAGAGTTAGCGGAGGATCGAACGTGTTTTGATGTGCAACCTACCTGAACAGTTTGTGGGCATGGGTGGATCGTAAGACCAGCTGTTGCATAAGAAATATCACCGTTGATCGACGATAGCGAGCAGCTTGCAATCGACTGAATAACATCTGCAGGACAAGGGTATGTGGCAGAAGAAGACGACGGGCGTGAGAGGTTGTGCGATCAATTTCCTCCTTGTCTGTGGGGCTGTATCCTATCGGGTGGTAGAATGGATCATCATAGCTGCAAGAGGCGTGAGTAATTGCAGGAATTATGACAGGATCCAATTAAAAGCCCTGACTTTAGGCATTGCGAAAAAACTCCCTTTCTCTCTCTTACGGTGGCAAACCAAGCCGCTAAAATCTCGCTTATCAGGACGACCTCGGCAACTGGCTTCTCTGCTATCACCCACGTCCAAACCTCAATGCCAGCAGCCATGGCAGATGGTGTGAATACCTCGAACGGTAGAGTGACAAGATAATGCAAGAGTGTATAGTCGCACTGCCAGTCATCAGCCACAGGACTCCAAAACGAAAGCGCTAGGGATACCTTATCCAATGCTATGAGAGTCGCCGCGCAACGAAATAACAAGCGTTTGAGGTCTTGGACTGTCAATGTGCTAGTCTTTCCCAAGATAGCGTTCATGGTATCCTCCATCTTTTTTCTCAGCGCCAAGATGTCAGTAAGAGTTGCATTCTGCGGAGGAACTTTGTCCAAGGCGTCTTGCGCTGCATTTCAACATACATGAGTCACTGCCTTCATCTGGATAAAATCACCTGCCTTTTTGACTGGCCAGCCGCAGACCTGCTGCTTCACCCGCGAAGTAGCTTTTACTAGCAAGCTGGCTCGCAAGTACTTTTGCGCGATCGTATTCCCAGTTAGATAAGGAACGAAGTGAAGCTGGAAGATGTCAGAAACCCGTTTCCTGATCACGATATCATTTACTTAATTGTCGATGTGGCGGCCCAAAGGATCTGGCAAATTTTTCTGCCATGGATGCGCCTAATTCAGATGTATCTGAGCCAGCGAGAGTGTGTGTTGCAGTAAGGTATTTCTGTCGAGTGTCGTTAACTTGTTCTACACGTCAGGATTCTTTTGGGGAAATACCTGGAGAGTTGACTGCAGTTCTATCGGGGCGCGGCTCAAAGCAAGTTCGAACCAATTGCTTGCGTGTCGCTGCAACTGCCGGAGAATATCGTTTCTGACTTTGTAATCATCTGTTAACTGCAAACGTATACCCGTGCATTCAGAGTGGAATTCATATATAGGATTATACTATAATGGAAGTGTGAGGGCACAGAACCTTTGAACTGGGATTGACACAAACCTCGTCAAGGTATTCATTCTCACACGCACGTCGCAGGAGGGTGAGACACTCGAGAATAGCGTAGACAAGTGTTGCGTCACACATCAACGATGGAAATGAGGTGATCAGGCGATTGAGGTATCTCGACGCGACCTCGCGAACACGCGCGATACGGTGAGTACTGGCCACAAGCAAATTGCATAGTTCTGATGAAAGGTGATGCGGAAGTGCCTGCTCCGCAGCCTGGTTGTTTAGATCAGCACTGCACTCTCGGATTACCTGTTCGCTCCATTAGCTTGTGCCAGCGCCACTTGGAAGAGGAAGTATACATTGTCAGCAACGGCATCCATGCAGACGTTCAGACCATTCTGTTTGTTCAAACTTGGATTGGTGAAGTAGGAAACTAAGGAGGAAGGTAGCCCAGCCGCAGAGCGCATTGTCTCTATGTCATGCATAGTTAATACGAAGATGACCTGACCAGTTGTTAATGATCGTAGGTCGCCCGCGCTCGAGGAAATACGGCGTGCAAGGTAAGCACGGTGCTTCGCCAGGACCTAGTAGTTGATCAACATTGTAGCGTCACGGAACCGGCAAAAAAACATACCGAATGGGCGTACTCGTGCCTTATAACAGTACGATACTCCAAATCACTTACCGCATCTGATATGCCCTCGAGGACTAAACATGGCGTTTTTATTGCGATCTTTGCAAGTGCAGGCAATAGCCATGTCATGGCACTCTTCTCTCTCTCCTCCTCCCCGGAAGTAGTGAAATGAAAAAGCACACACAAGAACCACAAGTTTCGGAACAGGTTGGTCAACTCGGAGGTAGCATGGAGGTGAGGCATGAAGTCAGCATGATTCAGAAGGGCTTCGATGGGAAGAAGAAGCGAGGCGAGCTGTTCTATCATCTCTTCGGTCTGGTGAAGCCCGTCGTTAATGACAGTATCAACAGACGGAGGACAACAGCCAACCTTCCCATTGTGTCCTGCAGCAGCGGTATTTTGAATCGCCACACCTTTATCAGAGAAGAGGGTAAGGAGCTCCTCCAAATACACATCATATAAATCGGGTCTTCTGTCGATTTCTCGAGCAAGTCTAGTCTGCGCTGCCAGTACCTAATCATGCCAGTAGTGGTGGGCACCAACTTTTTGTAGAATACTTTGACCTACCATATTATTAGAGAACCTGGGATCTTCCGGATTTGCCGTGCGATTGATGGCCGAAAACGCACAAATGATATCCACGAAGGCATCCTCGGGAGCAACCAAGGCCAAGTCTACTAAATTGTATGCAATAGCTGCTTCGACTGTGGGTTCCGCCGTGCGGAGCCTTTGCAATAGCATGGAAATTGTAAGTTTCGTCACCTCCTCCTTGTCGAATTCTAGAGCAAGCCGCGTCACGATGGATATTGTAGTAATGCCAATAAGACGTTTTTCCTCGTCAGAGCGACCCCGAAGGCTCACATCTTCGCTCTGGAAGGTGAGCTGATCAGTGGAAGACGATAAAGGGGGGGTGTAGAGTGGATTGTGCAAAAGCTGCTGCGAAGACGACTCGAAAATCTCTTGGCTTGTTGCAGCAATGTAGTTTAAGAGAGAGTACATGTTAGACATGATCGAGTCCTCTCCTGGTGCCAGCTTTCCGATGATATGGTCAGCGATCCTCCACAATCTCGAACAAGGACCTCACCTTGACGCACAAACCAAAGCATTTTGCTGCCGCTGTAAGTGGTGGCGGAGAGCGTTTCTCAGTATTGAAAGCAAATTCAAATATCGGAAGAGGAGATGTTACGAAACGGCGCAAGTGGTGTACTAGCTCCTTCGCAGTTTCTGGGAAGCTTTGGACAAGCACAGTCATTGCTTTGAGAGCCGCCTCCTGAATTAAGTTGTCCATTATCGGAGTCTTGTCACTCAGGAGTGAACCGAGGCATGTATAAAGGTCAGGGTCAAGTTCTCCCAAAGCAACCGAGCATATAGACGCCAATTTCTGCAAAATATGGTAGTTCATCTATGTGTACCATAAGTGGGAAGGAAACTTACCAAGCTTTCAGACATCGTCTCCCATGCATATGTGTCGATGGGAGGTTCAATATCCATGTCCTGTATCTGCACCAAAAGATCCTTGAAGCACTGCAGTGATCCCCTTATGGTAGAGTTTAGTGTATCTTTTGTCGCTCCATCCTCCATAGGCAACTCCTTCGCGGGTCTCTTCATCAAACTTAGCCAAGCCCTATTAGCAGCAGCAGCTTCCTTCAACGGCCCTCGGTTTTGGACACCATCCACCGAGACAAGAGCTTCAGCAAGCACAGTCCATTGTAACTCCATGACACAGCACACAATAAAATATCCGCTCAAGGGTCTCCCGAAGTTGACGTAGCGTGCGATGAAGGCATGACAAAATAGGAAAGTCCCAGACGAATCTGGATTTGCCTCTGCTTCTTGATGGATCTCCAAGAGGAGTCGGTTGATGTATTCAAGAACGGGATCCTGGACTAAGCCAGCGAGAGCGTGAGATAGAAGCTGCCATTGAGTCACTGTCCAAGGGAAGAGCATTGAGGTGATGGCACGGTACAGGCCATGTACAGAGGGAGTTAGCTGCGTCAGAACCTCGAGCGCTAACGGGCTTCAGTTAGTGGTTTCAAATTTGAAATACTTGAGAATACTTACGGCTCGCTGTCGGAAGCTTCTGTACCACTTGAGTAATGAATCGTAGGATGACATTGACTGCCTGGTCCACTCGATCAGGATGAGTAGAACAGACTCGTAGTATAGCAGAAACAGTCGAATAGACAAGCTGATCCGGGAATGCCCACTCTATGAGGGAATCAGAATAGAACGGTGCAATGGCAGACACGCCTACCATCCCAGGACAGGGACTGGTCGTAATCAATGTAAGGTGCGTCATCCAAAACACCAATGAGAAGCATGATGAGCGCATCAACTTCGTCTCGAATATGTTTTTCGGGAAGGTTTACAACCATGTCACCGAATGCGATCTTACAATGCACCTGTGCCTCTGTCTTGTAGGGTGATAAACGATCGGAGGATGGAAATGCAACCACCAGTGTCCGTACCATGTATATCCTTTTGCTCGCGTTTGTGTTCATTACCCCGCTATTTGACTTGACATTGCCTTGAAGGAGGTGTTGAATGCTTGAGTAGTCATCTTCAGTGTCCGGCTCGTGGGCGGCCAAGTCAGATAGAACGCGTTGCCGAATATTAAATTCCAGACTAAGGCAAGAAGTGATGAACACTGAAGAACGGTACAGTAATAGTAACAAACCAATCCATGACCGCTCTCTTCAACGGGAGGAAGTTGAAGTTGGCGCAACCTGCAACTGGTACTGGAGTAAATGGAGCCCAAGCCATTATTGACGAAGTCATATTGGATATTTCCCACGCCTCTATAAATACTGATCATTATTTCTAACTCTGTGAGAACTCCAAGGCGCTATAGCCAAGTGGTTACGGCGACAGATTCGAATGGCATGCGATATCTGTTACTCTTCGAGTGCGCAGGTTCGAATCCTGCTGGCGTCGTTTCTTTTATTTTATTTTTGGCGCATCTTACATACCTCTTCTGCCCATGGCCTCATTTAGCTGATCTCACATCATGATTAAATAAGTCTGATTTACTGAGATCTCTGTCGACGAGTAGAGTAGATTTTGAGCAAGACTTACCCGTCGTGTTCCTTTGGTTCCAGAAATCACTGGTCAAAAAGCAGTCTAGTAAAATTGGTCAGCGTCTTGCAGGGCTGCCAGACTTGTCCTCGACTTCACCGTGACAAACCACAACTTCAAGCATGACCGGAGGAAGTGACACATTCTGGGAGATCTTGAATGACAAAGTCCTTTGCTTTTGTATTGATAGTCTCCCAGGTCATCTTGGCTGCTCCGGAGTTGGTCCCAAATACACCGCCCCGGTTCTTTCATGCTGCCTTTTTCTCGTCTTCGTACCTATATACTTCTCGGCGTTCTTGCGACCTCGAAAGGAAAACTTCATTCACACCAGGGCTGCTCTCCGAGCTCTTCTCACTGTTATAGTACCAACATGCTCACTCTGGCCGAGCCGCTACATCAAACTCGCAAGCATTCCCCGTTCACGCATCGCCATACCCCTAGAAGTGACCATCGAAGATACGATCGACGGCGTTATAGAGTTTTGCAACCCAATCAACGACTTGGCAAAACTCATTGGCTCGGGGGAAACCGTAAATGAACATACTATATGCATAATTATTGGGTGGAAGTGGTGGATCAATTATTTCCAGTGGTGGATGCTTCCCGAGGTTCGTACCGCTTGTTATCCGCCAGTTATTTGAGTTACACAGGGGACATCAATTGGGCAGCCCAAGTCAGGTATGTATATGCGCTGGCTCAGCTCCACTGAGTGGGTATCCGCCACGTCCTAGACTACTCATCATTTCGTTCGGCAGGCTATGTGTTAGGGCTGTCCGATTGGTTGCATGGCAACGTGCCCGCTGCTAACTCGAGTCCTCTGGATCTATGCCTGAGTCCCTTTGCTTTAACTTCGTCGACCTCGAGTCCTCTGTTCTGTCTCGACTCCCTTCCTCACGGCATAATTCCCACCTTGAATGCGGGTTGCAAGGCGACTCTGGAATTTACGGCTTTCTCCCCGTCGCTTCGAATATTAAGCACGGCACAAATTTTTTCCGCTATCCCGTTCATCATTTCCGAGCGTTCACGTCGCCGGCCGCGATCTCTGGTCTCCGTCCTCAAACAACTTAGTGCTTCACACGGCCCCAATCTGGTTGTCGATATGCTTTCAAACGTTTCGGCTGACTACGAACACGCGCTGCGCCGCGTGTACAAGTCGTTATCTGGCGAACAGAAGATCCGCGAGATGGGCGTGAGGAGTCTGGGTATTCAGGCATGGCGTCGGGGCATATTCCTGGTGGCCCTGGAGGCTGCGCTTGTACGTCGAGGGTGGATTGAGAGATGGGCTGTTCAAGTTACTGCTAAGTGAGGAACTGTGTTGCCTTCTAGTGTTCGTGCCCATGTTCTACATGTTGTCATCATCGTTACGTCCACGCGACATACCAATCTGTTATGCTTGTGTCATTCAAAGCACTCCGTCACGAATTTTACATTTATCGACATGCACAAAGTAAGGCAATTCAAGCAGTTGTTATGTAGTTAGGTAAATTCTCGAGAACGGTATTTCGACCATGCATTATGGTTTCCAGAGTGCTATAATGCCAAGGTCCCAACTTTCTGCTTGGCATCGAAAGCGATTCAGTACAGGGTGATCTCAGTAGCCAATGTCGAATAACCAGAGTTACGTTGATCATACATGAGATATCCAGAAACAGGCTTGAAAGTTAAATGTTGAACAAAGCGCCCTACATGAAGTCACAACATATGTATAATTTAACTCTTGCATCTCTCCGTCTCATATAGAGTTCAAGACTTAACCGACATCCTGCAGGTCCGATATCAAAAGCGCCTGCCTCCCATGTGTTCGTCGACGCGGGTTCCCAAGTATCACAAGAGGCCGGACCCACATCCTCACGTGACCATATTTTGTTGCTGTCAGTAGTGCGCGAGGGATGAATGTCAGGCAGCTTAGCATGTCGGCCTCGATATGTTTAACCTGAGCGAAGCACACATTTGGTAAGTAAATGAAGACAATAGATGGCTGATAACATACTAAGACTGGCTGGACTGCAGACACCTCGTTTCTGGATGGTGCAGGGTGGTATCTGGATGGTGAAAGTTGAGTGGTTGAGCCAGCCCCACGACGATATACCGCAGCCAGTGAGATGCTGGATGCCATCGAAACACGCGGATGATGGCCATGTTGAAGTTTTGGTCTGTGTAACGTACCACTGGAAAAGTCCCACTGTAATGATTAGATCAGAATCAGTGCTTAGTTGACATGGGACGCAGGCAGACCAATATCAGTTTGTTGTCCTCTCCAACGCTGCCAAATCGGTATGTCCGTCCGTCACATTTTGGTGCATCAAATGCCACCGCGGACACAAAGGATGAGTGTCCTTGGCATCTAGCGACCACACGTTGTTCCCACGGGGAAAATATCGTCAAAAGGTCATCCTGTCCACCCGTCTGCGGGACAGTTACCAGATAAAATGAGTGATCATGACACGAAAAAAATACTCTACCAGGATGAGCCGACCATCGGGTGACCACGCGACAGAAGTCAATGCGCCGAAGTATGATGCATAACAATCAACCAGTCTGGAGTGTTGTCAAGAGAAACAGATGCAAAAGTATGCCACTCACTGTTCAGCAAATGCATCAATCACTCTTAGACAGCCATCGTCTGATATAGCGGCGACATGCTTAACGTCGGGAGAGAATGCAAAATCTATGTGTGAAAGGATCAGAGAGTTCACAAGCTCGTGGATTAAGTACACACCCACAACAGCGCGTTTACTCAGCCTCCAATGACTGACGGGATTTTTGGCTGTCCCCTTATCTGCTCTCGTCCCTCCACTCACGTTGGCTTCGGGATGCCATGGAGGCACAGTAACGTACATGGTCGTTAACGGATCCCATTCCCCCGTTGGTTGTGACTGATTCTGAAGCGAACATGGATTGGGTTGCGGGAAACACGGGGTTGACGTTTGGGTAGTGGGGACTGCCACGCTGAACACTCCATCATCTCGTTCCTTGTCATAGACAATTATCGTGCCATCTGTATGGGAAACAAGGAAGAGGGTGGAGGATGCGGGAACCCAGTGCACCGCAGTACAAGGAGAGGAGGAAATAGAGCCCTTGAAAACCAACGTGAGCGATGAATGGTGTGGTGCATTTGCTAGTCATACCTGTTTGTTAAGACGACCATATCGACTAGCTATGGGATCTACGAAGCAAAACCCTCAGCAGACACCCCCGGAGAACGAAAAGTCATGACACACCAAACCAGACTAGATCGCCTGTATTGAACCCGATGACAACATCAAGTCTCTCGGGCGAAGCAGTGAGAGTATTCACATCATGGCAGGTCGGAAATGCGGAGAAACTGATTCTTGTAAGTGGCTCCTGTTGTCTGATTATTAGCAGTATACAGACTAAGTTTAATACGTGTGTACACACCTTGGCTTTGGTGCCAACTTCATACCAGAGAAAGGTCTTACCAGAGTTGTAGAACATGAATGTCGCCTCACCCTGTTTGCTGGCGAGAATTTTATTCAGTCCCTCGACGCTCTGCATACGCGTAATGAAAGTGGATGACGTCGTGCGCATGTTATGCTTTGGTTTGGAAGAGCTGGCTTTCTTCTTCCCCGAGACGGATGGGTGCGCAAAGAGTTTGTGATGATGTTCCTGGGACACAATTAAATCTTGTACGGTAGTCGCTTGGGGCGATGTTGCATCCGGTGGGGTGAGATTGTCATCTGGGGTGTCGCTGGAGGACAGACTACGATCGTCTGGCTGCTGCTTGTCCTTGTCTCTGTCTCTTTCTTTTTCTCGCTCTTTGTCTCTACGCAAATCCTTGTTGAGGTTTGCGCCGAGCAGCTGCGCCAAACCCGGCGAGCTCGCTTGTTTGGAGTGGTTGAAGTGGACAGTGACAGTGGAGAGTCGTGTAGGGTATGGCTGAGTGGTGCTTGACAGCGCTGGTACGATGGGCGGCTTGTGCTCTTCTGTGACGGAGTACACGCCTTCCGGAGCCACGAATGCGCTGTCGTTCTCCATCGCTGCTGTTACCGTCGTGGAGTCTGACTGCGAGAACGTTGTTACACTGCGTATTATAAGACTGCAACCGCGCGACGGACCCCGACGTCTTTCCAAGTTTTGCTAATGAAAAAGCTGTACTCACAGTAGAATATTGACACGGCGGACTCGGATAGCCTATAGGATCGGAACATAGAAACAATGGTGCCCACCGGCTATCAGGTGAGGATTCGGATCTTGTACATGGTACAGCTTGTCAGTCGACCATGTTCATCATCAATCCTTCGGCTCTCCGTCCTCTCACCCGTCTGTCTACAGTCGTATGTCCCGTCAGTACGTCTTGTTCAAACCTGCCTCTGATATCAGACGGACACAGCGCTCTTGGCGATGGTATTCAACCAGCACCGTTGAGCCGCCACCAGCTGGTGGTCATCTCACTGCTGTAGCGTCCTCGCAGCTCCTTCACCCCACTCGGGAAACTGCCCTCCGTACCTCGGGTTTGACATGGACCGACGAAGATGGTTCTGGCCCTGTACGATCCATGCTAGGAGGTCGCGAAACAAGGAAGATGAATATGTATCAAGCCATAAGGGATGCGCTCAGGTAAGAGGATGTCTTTGTCTGTCTACAATGTTGACAGGCTGGTAGCATTGCACTCGCAAAAGATGATACCGCTGTAGTCTTCGGAGAGGACGTTGCATTTGGGGGTGTATTTCGCTGCACTATGGTACGGTTCGTACCTTTTCCACATGTCGTTCGGCTCCCATGTGTCCTCTTCAGGGCCTTGCAGAAGAGTTTGGTAGGGCTGTCTTTATCTTACTTGCCCACGATGACAAACCACAGTCCATGCACATAATATAAATAGGTCGCGAACGCGTCTTTAACACCCCCTTGACGGAGCAAGGCATCGCCGGTTTCGGTATCGGAATTGCATCCATGGGACACACAGCCATCGCCGAGATACAATTTGCAGATTACATTTATCCTGCATTCGACCAGGTCCGCTCCAATGATACTCCCTCATTTGCGGTCCTCAACGTCGATACAGATTGTGAATGAGGCTGCCAAGTATAGGTACCGCGCGGGAGGGCAGTTTTCGATTGGTGGACTGACGATCCGTACGCCAACGATGGCAGTCGGACACGGGGGTTTATACCATTCGCAAAGCCCTGAAGGCTTCTTCATTGGTGCTTCAGGGCTCAAGGTTTATCTTCATCCTTCTGCTTTTATGGTGTTGGGGTTGACATAAGGGCATGTCCTAATCGCAGATTGTTATTCCTAGGTCGCCAATTCAATGCAAGGGGTTGCTCTTGGCATCAATTCGTGACCCCAATCCTGTTCTTTTTATGGAGCCCAAGATTCTATATCGCTCTGCAGGTAATTCTGTGACTCTTTGATGACTGTGTCTTTATGCTTACATCGTAGCTGCCAGTCGAACAAGTTCCGATCGATGATTTTGCCCTCCCACTCTCTCGTGCCGAGATTCTTACCACGGGGTCTGACCTAACCCTTCTCTCCTGGGGTACACCTATTTATCACTGTGAATCTGCCATGAATATTCTGCATTCTCCACCTATATCTTTGGAGCCTCTTATCCCTGCCTCACTACGAAGCGCAAAGATAGAGCTCATAGACCTGCGCACCATACTACCCTGGGATGTGGAAACTGTTGTGGAGAGCGTCAAGAAGACCCGGAGGTTGGTTATCGTGCATGAAGCAGGGTACACTGGAGGTGTTGGAGGCGAGATTGCAGCAGAAGTGCAGAAAAGGGCATTTTTGCGGTTGGAGGCACCTGTGAGGCGAGTTGCCGGATGGGAGTGAGTATCTTTTCTGTTCCCTTTGCTGTGAATGTTCTCAGGCTCGTGGTGACAGCGTACCTGCTGCATTGCAGTTTGAAAAATTCAATATGCCGGATGCAATCAGGGTTCTAGACGGTATCATCGAGACTCTCACTTATTGAGCACTAAGTAGACCTGTCCCTGCCTTGATCAAGGGGTTAATCGATTGACAGTCGATACCCGGCACGTCTAATATAGCTGTATATTCCATACGACCACGGCACTTGGTAATCTTTCACAAGAAACCTGGTAGGCGATGTACACTAGAAGATGGTGCGATCATTCGAATGATCAACCTATGTATCTGATGGCTCTTCCTCTGTCATACCTTCTTCTACCTCATCTGAGTTCTGTTCCTCATCCATATCTTCAATGCTTGCATCCAAATCTGGTCCGGAGTCCTCGTTCTCTTCGTGGGGTGGTGTTGTGCCTTCGTCCGTGCGGCCACTGGATGAGCCTTCCGAATCATCCTCTGCCTAAGAGAATCAAGCGCTGGTCAGTGACATTGGACAAGGTGTGTACACCTACATCGTTCTTTTCTTCCAACTGCGTAGTGTGTCTGCCTATTGGAATATACCATACGAAACCACGATTCCGGACGTGTAGATTCTGATGCCATGTACTATGAACATTGCAGTAGATGCTGTGAATGTGCACGTACACAGTCCTCTAGGTCGTTCTCTTCATCAGACAAGTCGTCCGCCTCGCGTTGTAGATCTCTTACATGGTTTATGCGCCCCTGATATCGATCGGCTTTGGGCAAGGGAGTTGGACCTATGTGGGGTGGTTTGGGGAGAACAAGAGGGACGACGGGGGGCCGGGGTATGAGCGTCGGCGATGCGATTGACATGAGGGTTCGAACAAGCTAGCCTTGTTGGTAGCGGCGCCATGGCGCCATGGCCCAAGTGCCCAGTTCCAGCGAGATACGCAGTACCATTTCAACAACTTACAACAGCAAGTTCAGATCTTCAGAGACGCAGTACATACAACTATACATTAATGAGCTGCACAGTAGTGACACTACTATGGGCAGTGAAACTGTCAATATGAAACTGCTAAGTAATTCCCACTAGTACGAATTCGCACTACACAAGCGTGAGAAAAAGCTGCGTGGTGACCAGTGCTGGGCATAGTACAAAATATATTTTGTAATACTGGTAATATTATATTTTATTATGGTTACATTACGGTCTGGGTCTACTCAGACTTTGGTCGATTACTTGTGGTTAATCCTGGACTGTTTTACATTTGATTATGTTATGTGCCTTGTATTTAATTGTAATAATTTAGGGGGATAGTGGCGTGGGTGCAGCTGTACAGTTCTTCGATGGCTCACACAGCTACTTACGGAACTTGATGGCTATATTAAACGACTTGCGGCATCCCTTCCAGAGGGTGCTGAGGATGGCCCAATAGCAACACACCTTGCTGACTGAGATAATTTTCATTCAACAGAGCATGGGAACATGTCTTCCAGCGGAGCCCGGCAGAACAAGAAAAGCCTGTTGTTCGAGGAAAGCATGAACTCGAACTTGTCCATAGTTTTTGTGTGTACTATGCACATGTCCTGGGGATCGCTGAGAATGGTGGACTTGGGCTTATGATCATGCGCTTACAATTCCTGCTGAATCTGACGGAAAATGTGTATGTTTCAATCTATACCTGTGTTGTGGTACTCATAAGATCATTATTTTTGCAAGGAATGACTCAAACTTGGATATGGCGAGGGCATTGAGTACCTACGAGGTGTCGCCATCCATGAAGGGTGACTCAGATTAAATCCGAGTATATTCAGTTACTTTCGGGTATTGAGGATTACATTACATTGCACTACTTTCGATTACATTACCTGGTGCTCGAGCTCGATTAGAATATATTATGGCTTAAAAATATATTTGTTCGTAATTGCCCAGCACTGGTCATGGCGCCGTCGATTTGGGCTACAAGGAGTAAAGCTGCTATATCACATCAAGTAGAAATGACCAAAGAGCATCCGGGCGCTTGAAATCGTGGTGTACTATGCTCACTAACCACCGTTGTTCCCGCACTTCATCAAGTAATGCTCTCTGGGAGGATCCGGGAGCGTAGAAAGATGCCCACTCGGCCCATATAGAAAATGCTTCGTCCTGAAATGCAAAGATATGGTTGGTAAGGTTGGTTATCTCCGTCATATTAGCGACCTCGCACCTTCCATGTAAGAAATGATTCTCGTTCGATGATCGTCGTTTGTACCACTTCCTGACCAG
>JBBPUP010000009.1:64847-105928 GCA_038094735.1 Exsudoporus floridanus
TGCTTCGTCCTGAAATGCAAAGATATGGTTGGTAAGGTTGGTTATCTCCGTCATATTAGCGACCTCGCACCTTCCATGTAAGAAATGATTCTCGTTCGATGATCGTCGTTTGTACCACTTCCTGACCAGGAAATACTCCCCACGTAACTGCATTTTTCCCGTCTTCAGGAATATTGGTCCTGCATTCACCCTAAAACACACTATGATCAGGTCATTGATCGCATCTGAGCGCCACAGCCTACCTGAGAGTTTGCGGCGAAATAGTGTATCCAACCATCCCCTTCCTTTTCGATCTTTTGTTCAATCTGATATACAACCTTCTCTTCCGCAAAAAACTCAACAAACCCTTTCTGAAAAACATAGCCACCCCTTGGGCCCCAGCCAAAGACATTGTCGGTAGAACTGACATTATCAATTGCAGGCTGAGAGGAGATAGTCCACAGCCCTCGGCTGGTAAGTCTTTTCAAGTGTTCAAGGATTGTTCCAGATTCGGAAGACAGTGGCGAAGCAGAGAATGGCGTGGAAGAGATATCAGAGGCCAGAAAATCCAGGAAAAGCTTGGACAGATCCTCCGCGCTGGTCGGATTGCCCCAGTGGGATTGCACTGCATGGATCTAGAAAGACGTTCGAGCCGGGATGAATAAAGTGTGAGGCTCATACATTGATTCCCAAACCACCCCACTGATCTTGTGTGCCGAACGCGGGACTCTTGTAGTCACCAAACCGACCGTTTGGAAACTCGTCCCAGGTCGCTGCATTGTTAAGTTCTCCGCGTCCAGGAGGCTCCACCTCTAGTGTCGGCTTGTTTGTTAATGCATTCGCAGCAGTTGTGGTTGCAAGGCTCGGAGTAACTACCAGGTCTGAACTAGGATGTGATGGGCGAGTCGATGGCGGAGGAGAATCCTTATCTCGGGGTTTGTAATCAAGGAATAATTCTGATTGGGTAAAACGTCCTTACAGCAATAAGTTTATTCTTTGTGACCGGACCACCACCGGCCCACCCAAGATTCTCAAGGACAAGCTGAATACTCTTTTCAAGGTTGAGAGTGCAGAAATGAATACCAGACACGAGGCCAGATTCGGTGACCCGCCGTATGATGTCAACGGCGAGGCGAACACCGTAGTCCTTGACAAGTTGATCGTCATGCTATCGTGGATGCTGAATTAGTTTCTAGTACCGTCGATCGATCGACCCACCCGGATTGTGTTTAGGTCAGCCATGATATTCGGCGGAACGTGCGCGTCGCACAGCTTGATGACTCTGAGGAAGGATGCATATGTCTGTATGGGCATAACGCCGGGAATGATGGGCACCGTTATCCCTGTAGGTTATGAGGAAAGGGCTCGGTAGTTCGGAAGGGCCACCAACCTTTGCTTTGAACTTTCTGAGTCCATTCGATGAAACGGTGCGAGTCGTAAAACAATTGTGTTACGATGAATTCTGCACCGGCATCCACTTTCTGTTTGAGGATGTCGATGGTATCTTCTTCGTTAGTGTCACTTTCTGGGTGACCTTCTGGGTAAGCTATAAAAGTAGAGAATTAGTATCACTACTGCTCCTTTTCCGACACCAGGTCACGTTAATCACCCGCGACACCTATGCAGAAGTGAGACGAGTACTCCTGAGAAGAACGTATATATTTGACCAGATCCAGTCCAGATGTGAATCGTGAATCGATCGGCGTCCAATGTTCCTGTCCACGCGGAGGGTCTGCGCGAGAACGATAAAGACATTGCAGAGCATCTAGTTTAAGATAAGAATAGCTGACCACCACGGAGTGCTAGGATGTTCTGTATACCCCGCGCTTTCGCTTCCTGAAGATTTGGTTAGGTACGGAAGAGGGACAGACTACGGACACACGCGTAAAGCATCATCAACCATGCCAGGGAGCATGTTCGTGCAAGTCAGATGCAGGATAGTGTCGATGCCATACTCGGACTGCGTGAATCCGGCTAGATCGAGACTTCTGTCTTTGGTGGAGCCACCGGCACCCCACGTTACACTGATTGCAGTGGGATGAAGCACGGATAGACGCGATATGCGGGAGATAAGATTGTCGAAACCCTGTCTGCTCTCAACAGAAAGAGGCACAAGCGCACACATGCAACGTACCTGGTCTGTGCGAGGAGGGAAAAATTCGAATGTATAGAAAGGTTGTGTAGGGGCGTGTGCGGCGATCTTGTCCGACAGTTTCATTGCAGTAGTGGACGTCCGATCAGACACTAGTACGGTATTAGGATCCATCATGTTGCAGCTTTATTATGTAAGAAACGCACTTCCAAACAAGGGTAAACTGCCCGCAAGTAGACACGACCTCATATCGACCTGGACCGACTCTGAATACAACTGGGCAATACCTTGAATCCCCAGACACGATACACCAAGACACTCGCAATGGACACGTTGTCGACGCCCGCAACCGCTGACTTCTCCTCGACCCCGCCAAAACGCACCAAGATCGTGTTGCTTGGCGACCAGAGTGTCGGGAAGACCAGTCTGATCACAAGGTCAGCCCCAGACGTACCGCTCCTCGAGTACTCGTGTTCATCTAGTCTGCATTCAGATTCATGTACGATACGTTCGACAACACCTATCAGGCTACGATTGGCATTGACTTCTTGAGCAAAACAATGTACCTTGAGGACCGAACTGTTCGCTTACAGTTGTGGGACACTGCTGGTCAGGTGAGCCGACACTCGAGGCTTTGGAAACGTACCCGTGCAGAATGGCATACATGTGATAGGAACGATTCCGTTCGCTAATACCATCGTATATCCGTGATTCCTCCGTAGCAATAGTTGTATATGACATCACAAGTAAGTACCCTATGCTCTAACCCAGATCTCCATCACTTATCCTCACGGGTTCAGACCGACAGTCTTATCTGTCGACATCAAAATGGATTGACGACGTGCGGTCGGAACGTGGAAACGATGTCATCATCGTCCTGGTTGGTAACAAGGCTGACCTTTCAGAAAAGCGGTCTGTCCTTGCATATCCCCCGTGTTGTACAACAAATGTCTAACCCCTTGCACTGCTCCAGTCAGGTTATGATTGAGGAAGCAACTCAGAAGGCAACGCAAATGAATATCATGTTTATGGAGACCTCGGCCAAAGCTGGTCATAACGTCAAGTCGTTGTTCAAGAAAATAGCCATGTCGCTGCCTGGCATGGATAGCAACGTGCAGGCAGACGCACAAAACGCCAGTATGTATTCTGCCTGAGGTTATGCCAATCAGACCTAAATGGAGGCATTCCAGAAATCGACGTGACAACTGCTCAAACACCTACTGTCCCGGAAGCTTCACAGTGCAATTGTTGATGTATCCCTCGCCCGGCTCCCCCCTTCTAGTGACATTATATACCATGATTTTTGTTTCCGCCATATCAATCGTTTCCTAGAATTCATCAACGGGGTGTCCCGCCGGATCTTACCGTTTGCTCTGATTTGTCTGCTAACCACGGTTCATAGTGTTACCGGCGCCTCTTGGATGGGTGTCTCTATATTGGGCCCATTGTTCATCTTTACGGCGTTTCTCGTCTGCTTGTACTTCTCCCATCACTGTCCCATCCATTTCCGAGTTTATGGTGAGCTGTTCAGATGATGTGGGATTGGCTTCGGACTGGGATCTGCATGGATGGATCAACCAAGTATAAGAGTTCTCACAGTAAGGCTTACCCTCCAGTAGAAAGAATACCCCCGCGCTGTCGCTCTATTTCTAAGTATTCGTCGATGGTCATGGTAGGTAGACGGTGGCCAGGCGCAAAAACTTGCGCATGCAGACGAGTACGGTCTGACCCGTTTGCAGGTAATATGGTAAATGGCTGCAATAGCTACGACAATGATCAGTAGAATTTACAATTATGCTTTTCAGCGCTTACCTTGCCATGCGAGTCCAACAAGGGTCTGTTGTGAAGTTCGGGGGCAGCGTCGATTTTCCACATAGCCTCCTGGTCTTTTGTCTTGTCCCGTCGTTCGTCCACTGGTGGCTTCGGCAGTGGGAGCAGGGGCGGAGCATTGCGCAGTAACTGGATCTCTTGATCCACACCTTCAAGTTGTGCACACGCCTGGGCATAGAAGAATCTGAGAAGGAGCAATGTAGATTCTCTAACGACATTCTCAGTATCGGAATCTTCAGCATCATCTTCCGAAGGGAGAAGTAGATATGCTACGAGGTCGAAGTCGCTGAACGAGCGGTCCTCGGAAACTAGTTGTCGTCGACGTCTCCAAATCACTTCTATGCGAGTTCGGAGATCCTTCTCGGCCTTGTATCGCCTGATCTTGACCTCCCTACGCTTCGCGGCGTCTCTGATAGAGGACGATTGCTGGTCATGCAAGACACGTTCGGTCTCCGGTACGATGCCGTATGTTTCAAGGCTGGAAACATACATGTTCAGATGACGCTAGTAGTGGTATCGGCAATGTGCTTATAAACCACTAGTTCTTGGACTCACCCTGACGTGTGTCAGATTACTCATGCGATCATGCCTCTCGGTGGTTCTGATCCGGTTCTGCACCTCTGCATGGATAAATGGGAGAGACAGATACACGAGATCTGACGTGGAGATGTCGTCGAGTATTTCATTAGAGCTGAACAACGATAGATTGGTGACTCGGGAGGTCAGCTGGATGAGATCAGACAGGATGTCCTGGATGAGTTCCTGGAAGTGGTCGTATCAGCCAATGCAATCGCTGGTTAGCCAGATACGTGCCTGTGTTTCGTCGTCGGCGATAGATAAACTGGAAGCACCGGCGGCCTTGTTCAAGGCTCTCGCGTATAGAGCTGAGAGTGGTAGCGAGTCAGGCATGACTTATGGGGTGCCACTGGGAGTCCAGGACTACCAAGAAGGACTGGTATTCGGGGGTCACGTCCAAGTCTGTCCCAGTATTCGACTACGATGAACATGCAAGGAGATGACAACTCAAGTTCACGCTCGCAGCATTGCTTCTCTCGCAGGCGAAACCTCAATGAACTTTTGCACTCCAAGGACGACGATTCCGGATACATTGAAGGCAAAGTCTTTATGATATGGCCGCCCCGAAATAGGTTACACCGCATTAATCTTGAGGTTATGGAAGAGGCTGCTCTCTACCGCTTCGAAGTGGAGGTCCCTCACAAGGATGGTATTGCGTTTCGACCACATGACCGTGTTTATTTTGCTCTCAAAGGAGTGAGGGTTGATCAGCGCAACGAATCCAGCGCGCCGCATTCCTGTCCGATCGTCCTCCGGTTTCCCGATGGTGTCGTCTTAAAGTATCTGAGTGGCGCTAATGCGGGTAAAGTCGTTGACACATGGGGAGGCAAGTGCATCCACTGCAAGACTGGAAACTGGAAACTAATGCCTGTTTTGGAGTCTACAGGAAACACAGACGAATGGTACATCCCCGGCATGATTCGGACTGTCTCAGACGCGGGCACAATTGGCGTGTCTGAGATCCGTCGTGGTCCCTTCCCGACAATAACTTGCCCACCAATGCCGACTCCTCCACAGAGAGACGTCGCCAGTCGTCACGGTGAAGGGGTTCGGGAGGATCGACCTTCTCCGCCGTTGATTGCGGTCACGGATGGCACAGCAGGACCTGGTCGCTCCGCGAAATCGAGAGCACGAAAGAAACGAAGATTAACCAAGGAGAAGGTGTCGACACTTTCTAACCAACTAGTAAATAACACAGATGGGCCTCCTCCAGTTGACGCCGCCACGCCTTTCCACGAACGACCCCAAACTTCGGTTGATGGTTCTTTGACCATTGTATCCGGTAACCATCCAAAACCCCATCAACTTGATGGGCACACCAACGGGGAGGTCTCTATTCGGGAGGGCAGCGCGATTGGGCTTTCACGGGAAAACACCCATAGCAATACGGTTATAGCCCCTGGACGAGCCGGTGTCCCTGCCCTCCAACTGAAGGCAGGTGTTCTTACACAAAGAGTGCGTCACTTGATGGCCATTGCTGGGTGTTAATTTCGCCTAAATGTCAGGGCGACACTTTCACTGCCCTCAATGATCTACAAGAAGGTCACTCCATGATCAATGTCATTGGAATCGTGACCTCTGTAACCCCGGAGAGGAAAACGAGGACAAATGGTTGGTCAATCATGCATTCTGTGTAACTGGCGAGGATTATGCCATTTTTTCTAGAATGGAATCGCTCGTTTACCCTCGTCGACCCGTCCACAGTCGATTCGCCGCAACATGTCAGAGTAAACTGTTTTCAAAAGAAGTATGTGGAGTGGCTACCGCAAGTACGGAAGGATGACATTGTTATTCTGCGTAAACTCAAGGTTCGACAACGACATTGTTATCTAAGGAGATTGCGCTGATTTGCGATGACATGCCCCGCCATAGGTTGTCGTGTTCAATAGCACCTTAACAATCACAGGCTACGGTGACAAGTTGCGTTGGGCTGTTTACGATCCACTCGAACATTCTGTGCAACCTCCTGATAAAGGGAATGCCCCAGAGAAAGAATTAATCGACGATGGGATGGGTTACGAATTCTCTCCATACTGGAAACCATTACAGGATAGCAATGAACTTGAATATTGTCAGCAAATTGGAGAGTGGTGGAAGGCTAGGCATGAACTCGAAGGGCAAAATGCATCTACAGTGGAGTTCTTAGGAACTCCGCCCAAGCAACATATGTTAATTTCTGAGGCCTCTCCCGATCTCCCCCCTAGGGGTTTTTTCAATTGTACCATCGAGGTGAGTAAACAATGCCCTAGTTGAGCCCATTCTCATTATTTTGCTGGAAGGTACTACAAAAATTCGATAACCACGGCGGTGCGACCACTGTTTATGTCACAGACTACACGACCAGCGCTTTGGTTCGTTCCGTGCAGGCTACTTGGTGTCCACCTGAGCTCTCCGACTGCGTTTTGCAGTGCGATATGTGGGACAACGCAAGGAACATCGCAAAGATGATGAATCCTGGCGAGTATTGGTACTTGCACAATGTTCGGGCGAGGTGGAATCCTAGCCATCATATGGAAGGCACGATGCAACTCGCAGAAAAGGTTACTCCACTAGATGAGAAGACAAACCTCGAAGCACAGCCACATCTCAAAGCTCTTCTGGCGTCGGTATCTCACGTCACGATGTTAGAACAAACTGACCCCTCTTTTCAGGAGAAAAAAAGCGTTTGCATTGAGTAAATCCAGCCTTACATCGGGGTCATCATCACTGCATATTTTCCCGGAAATGCTTCTTCAAGATGTGGAAGGGAACACGGGCTTCCTCACTTGCATTGTCGAGGTATTCTATTTCTTCAATAACTGTTTGCATACCCACATATTCCCGATAGCTACTCCACTTCGACCTCAACTCGCGGGATGGGCATTTTATATATGTCACCGACTACACATACAACCCTGACCTGCCGACTACTGTATCAACGGCCGATTGGGCGTACAATCTCGAACATCGCGTGGTAAAGATAAGGTTGGACGACAGTCAAGCTAAGATTTCGTCGGACCTCAGGCCTGGTTCCATGTATATCATCCACAACCTGCGTATGAAACGCTTGAATGTATCTGGTGGTATGCATGGATGCTTGGGTGGGGAGGATGCACTTATTGTATCTTTACATGACTCGTCAAGCCACCGTGCCCAAATGTTGCAGAGGTTCGTACATTTTAACGATTCGTCCGGATCTGTCCATTTATCCATGTAGGAACAAGGAAATTTGGAAAAGAGAAAATATGTTGAATGTTCAGACCACATTGCCAAATGGGTCGGATGGAGAGACGCATGGACTGCTCAGACAATCGTCGACTATTTTAGACAATACCACTTTGCAAGAAGTCCTCGCGAGTCCTGCTCCAAACACGTTTAGAGTCTTAGCTCGCGCCATGGATTTCTTTCCCTTCTCTCTGGAGGATGCGTCTGTCTTACGATGTACCAAATGTGGATCAAGGTGTGTGTTCTGGGATCTCGGATACCTACGGCTCTCATCCCATTCTTAGCCCCCCGCATTGCTTCAAACGGTGCCCATGTTGTGATGACATGATGGAATCACATTGCAAGTGGTTTTACTGCCTGTATATTCTACTTCAAGACGGGACAGGCAGCGAACTCATTGTGTCTCTATCAGGGAAAGAGGTGCGTGTGTTCTTTGTTGCAAGTGTAAAATTAATGTAACATTTTATCGTTTGCGCGCCAGTGCACATTGTTGCAAAATATCGACCCGACCGACTTTCACTGCGACCGAGTGGCATTCCACAGCTTCCTGGCGAAACTCGATCCCATCTTGGGTAATTTGAAGGACGTCCATGTAGCCTGGTCGAGGGACGAGCACAAAGTCGTCCAGTCGCCACTGATGATGTTCACCCTCGAAAGCTGGAATGTTGGCGACGCGAGAGGATACGGTCTTCTTGATTGCATCCCTGCGTAAGGGAGATGTCACGCCCAACTCGCGCCGGGCCATCATTTGTGCACAGTGGTATAGCTAATGGGGATGTAATGTAGCGTAGCATGACCTATTCTGTAGATGCAGCAAAGTAATTGAAAGGGTATCTGCCCAAACGCGTTGCGTAAAGCTCACGTGACTGAAAACGCGCCCGTGATGGTGTGACTATTCTGTGACAGACGCGTAGTGTACGCGACGTGCATACAAACTACAATCACAATCACTACTAGCATGTCTTTGCCAGTCGTCAAGATAAATGTCAATTACGACGATGAGTTGGGTGCGTATCATCACTGGTATTCACCGCGTACTCATCCATCGCAGATAAAATTCAGAATTTCCTTTCAACATATGTCAACCACGACAAGGACTTGGATCGAGATTTCGCAAATATTGCACTGAGCGACGACGAAGATGAGAATCAAAACGATTCTAGGACAAAGGGACTCAAGTATATGCAACAGCTCGTATGCTTTCCTTAGTGCAAAGTCTCACCTCGTTTTTGACGTCTGGTCTTCAGCAACGGATAGCAAACCGTGAGCAGCAGATGCTCACCATTGACCTCGAAGACATCCATCAGGCGAGCGTTCGAGCTTCATCATTGTCCACGCACCTTGAATTATCTCCCAATTTAGCACGAGAAGACCGTTGCCGAACTTGTAGCTCGCATTCAAAATAATACCCGGCGCTATGTCCAACTATTCTGTGAGGCTATCGACAAGCTTGTCCCAGCCCCAACCAAGGACATAAGTGAGCATGATGAGGTTATTGATATTATCCTCCACCAGCGACGTGAGCGGAACGAGCGAACGGAGGGAGTTCAGGAAGGTTTTCCCGACCATCTCTTGCGGCGGTAGTGCGTGTCATTGCCACCATATGGCATGAACCGTACTAATTGTCACTTTAGTAATCTCTACTTTCAGCCTCTGCGATCTGACATTGCGCTGGCAGTCCGCGATGTCAAAGGCACCCACCTGGGACGTCTGATTACTGTTCGCGGAATTGTCACTCGCGTTTCAGAAGTCAAGCCCCTCCTTCTTGTAAATGCCTACACCTGTGACATGTGTGGATCAGAAACGTTTCAACAAATCTCGAGCAAGACATTTTCCCCCATCACCGACTGTCAAAACGAGAATGAATGCAAAAAGAATGGCATCCGTGGCTCTCTACACATGCAGACACGCGCTTGTCGCTTCAGCCCGTTCCAGGAAGTCAAAATCCAGGAAATGGTTTGCTCCCTCCTCAAATCCTTTCATTATTTGCTCAAACTTATATAGGCGGACCAAGTTCCAGTCGGTCATATTCCTAGGTCCATGACAGTTCACGTGAATGGGAACCAAGTTCGCATGATGAATCCTGGAGATGTGGTTCATCTTGGAGGCATTTTCCTCCCTATACCATACACTGGATACCAAGCCATTCGAGCAGGGCTGCTCACCGATACATACCTGGAAGTGCAACATATCCATCAGTTGAAGAAGCAGTACAGCGATATGGAGATGACACCGCAGATACAGACACAGATCGCTAATATGCAGCGTGACCCTGCGTTATATAACAAGCTCGCCCAAAGTATCGCTCCAGAGATTTATGGGCACCAAGACGTGAAGAAGGCACTCCTCCTGTTGCTGGTAGGGGGAGTCACGAAAAGTATGGGTGATGGAATGAAGATTCGTGGCGATATTAACATCTGTCTCATGGGCGACCCCGGTGTTGCCAAGTCACAATTGCTCAAATATATCTCAAAGGTTGCTCCACGCGGAGTGTATACCACAGGCAAGGGTTCCTCTGGTGTCGGTCTCACAGCTGCTGTTATGCGAGACCCGGTCACGGATGAAATGGTTCTTGGTAGGTGACTTCCTCTTGATAGACGGTCCACGTAATGATAAGAACCGGTTCAGAGGGGGGTGCTCTTGTGTTGGCTGACAATGGCATCTGTTGCATCGATGAGTTTGACAAAATGGAAGAAGCTGATCGAACTGCCATCCACGAAGTGATGGAGCAACAAACGATCTCTATCTCCAAAGCCGGTATTTCAACCACTCTCAACGCTCGAACATCTATTCTCGCCGCCGCGAATCCACTCTATGGACGTTACAACCCGAAAGTGTCTCCTGTGGAAAACATCAACTTGCCTGCGGCACTCTTGTCACGTTTTGATCTCCTTTTCTTGATTCTTGACAAGCCAACACGCGAAAATGACGAGCGGTTGGCTCAGCACGTCACGCACGTCCACATGCACAACACTCACCCCAAACTTGAGTACGATGTCATTGATCCTTCCTTGATGAGGTCAGTGTGCATGAGGTCGTTCTATCATACATGTCGACATTGCTGATGCACGGAAACAGACATTACATTGCACAAGCACGCCTCAAGCGCCCTGTTGTTCCGCCTACAGTCTCGAATTATATCGTAGACTCTTACGTGCGTTTGCGCAAGCTCTCGAAAGAGGAGACAGCCCAGAAGAAATCGCATACATACACATCAGCACGTACGTTACTTGGTGTGCTCCGCCTTGCTCAGGCACTTGCGCGTCTCCGATTCGCAGACAATGTGGAGCATGGTGACGTCGACGAGGCTCTGCGTCTGATGGAGTGCAGCAAGGAGAGTCTCGAAGATGATGAAGATAAAGAGTATGAACCCGACCGATCGGTCATCAGCCAGATATTTCGACTTATCAAGAACATGGCTGGGGAAGGTGGCGGGAAACGAAGAAAGAGACAGCGCAAGTTGGGCAAAGGACCTGAGGGTGAACGCGATATGGACGTTGACTCGAGCGAAGACGACGGAGAGTTGGCTTTCATTGACGTGCGATCCAGGGTGCTGGGTGCTGGCTACACTGAAGCGCAGCTCAATGATACCATCGCCGAGGTAAGGTCAAGTTTCCTGTCTGGTGTTGCACGCCGTTCACCGTTTCCGTGTGTAGTACGAATCCATAGACGTTTGGGCACGCGTGGCAAATGGGTCAAAGTTGCGTTTCATCAATGTCTGAGAAATATCTTGTTCCTTTCCTACTTCTATGTCGTGCTGTCAATTGTATTGTCAATTTGTAACCATTCCCTCCAGTTGATATATGCAGAGTTTTGCTCATAAATATAGGATGTTGCACTATCCTGAGTGTTCTTGTGAAGCATGTTCCCAACTAGACCCACTACCACTCCCGGGGCTTGCTGGTCCTCCCTCGCGCACTCGAGGGTCATCTTGATACCTTGGCGTTGGTTCCGCGGAAGCAGGATCATCGTCATTCAGAAATTCGGAATGAAAACCTAGCCCCGCCTCTTGATGGTCATCGAAGGATCGGCCGGGGTGGAGCATAGTCTGTTCGTCTGCGTCTTCCTCATCATCAGAAACTTCCCCAAATGCGTCATACAGCTCCTTTGCTCTTGGTCTCGGGCGTGCGCCGCCTCCAGAAAGAGAGCTCATCGGAAGGTCGCCATCTACAATGGACGAATATGCGGCGTGGCGTCTTGCACGTCTCCTCCAGAAGAAGATTCCAGTGCCAACGGCAAAGAGGACTACAGCGCTGATAGCGACGAAGAACCATTTGGAGTTGGAGACAAGGTTAGACATGGCGGAGAACCAGCCCTCGTCAGGAGTGGGGGTCATGGTGGGTATCGGCGAGGATCCTGGGAAGGCGGGACGGTCAGCCTCGCCTTCTGCCGTGTCGTGATCGCTCGGAAGGCCGGATGTGGGTTTGGGATGCGATTTAGCAGAAGAAGGGGTAGGGACTTCAACTGATTCCGATTCTTCGGTAGATGGGAGGATTACATCATTGGTAGGTAGGACGTATGTCTTGGCTTGGGCAGGATCGATAGTGGAACCCCAGAACATAAGTCGCCAACCATGGAAAATTCCATTGTGGTTTGCATCTGACTGATCGGATACCCTGATGGTCCAGTCGCCGATAGGATTCTCACCCCTTCCATGGAGTGAATGACTGAGCGTCGAAGAAAAAAGAAAACGTACCAGTGCTTGACAGTCATGAACCGCCAGCCTTTGAATCCGGTAGTCGCACCATCTTGCTTGCGTACTGCAGCCAGGACACTTTTTATGCCATTGGGGCTTGTAAGTGCCACTTCCACATCGCCTCGCTTAGAATGGGAAATCCACACAGTAATGGTTAATTGTTCGAGCCCTTCAAGGTTATGCTCAAGCAGCATATCGTTTGTGACAGTGAATGTGCTATCAACCCCCCCTGGCGGGATGGGCACACCTCCGGTCATGTCACCTTCCGGGTCTGATAAAGATCCGTTATTGAGCTGGATCGCGGATGGGTGGAACCAGGCTTGGGGCTTGACGGGCTCCCAGTTCTGTGCGGCTGTGACAAGCGCGTACGCGTTGAGCTGACCGTACCCGTATTTGTAACTATATGGCCTGCCCGACGCTGTGTTCTCCCAGTCCGGGTCGTCAGGGTTGATCATTTGGGCGGATTGAACGCAAAGATGCTGGATGTCGCGCCAAGTAAGGTCGGGTCTTAAGTTATGGTGTCAGACAGGTAAGAGAACGTGAGGAGAGACTGACCGAACTTGGAGGGCGAGGGCAAAGACACCTGCTGCGTTTGGTGCAGCAGCAGAAGTGCCACCATGGCTAGAGGAACAGGCATTTTCACCCACGTCGGTAGTAACCTGGGGGAAGATAAGAGAAGGCGAAAAGAGAGGAAAGGATGTACGGACGATGTTCTTTCCACTTCCTGAGCTGTACGCAACCACCAAATTGGCTGCACAAGGCTCTGAGTAATAAGGGTGGAGGCCCTTGTAGTCTACGGCAGAAACCGTGACAGAATAGATGCTGTTGGTGTAGCCGTCGAAATTGCACTGGTCGCCAGACATAGCGCCATTGCCACTGGCGAATACGAATATGGATCCTCTGCCCTGTCTGCCATTCTGTACGCCATTGAGGAAGGCCTTGTGAATGATGTAGCTTGGACCTTCCATGGACTTGCCATCATCTGGGGGCCCCCAACTGCAGGAATAAATGTCGACATCATGGAAGCCGTAGTTCAGTGCCGCAGCTTCATCAACATCTGTGATTGGACCTGAGAGGATGCGTACGCCTGCCAACTTTGCGTCATAGGCAAGGCCGACACCACAAACGTCATTTTTCGCAGCTGCGATCTGTCCGGCGCAGCGTGTGCCGTGGCGATCGTCGGCAAGTATCGGTTTTGGGAGGGGTGTGTGATCGTTGAAGTCGTAGGAATGCTCGGCGTCCTAGGAGGAATGAGGAGTGATTCAGGCGCCAAGGGTAGTAAGACGTACAAAGTTGTCGGCAAGGTCCCTGCTTTCGTAGTCGAGACCATCGTCAACAATGGATGCGATGACGCCCTGACCAGTGATGCCGGCTTCCCAGAGGCCGGTAACGTTCATCATGTGTTCGGGGAACTCTTCATTGACGATATGCCATTGCTGTGTAAAAAGAGGATCTGTGACACCGAGACGGGCACCAACGGTGGCGGCAGAGTCAGGTGGAGAAATGGAGGGCGGGGCACGTTTTGCCCGCTGGCGTGGGAGCTGGTGCTCGAGTAGGTTGATGGCGGCGAGGAAGCGGTGGGTACGGTCATCGCGAGGATGGATGGCCGCGCGTGCGCGAAAGGCGTCATAACGGGCGAGGACAGGGTGGCGACGTGGTAGGGAGTGTTTCGGGGCGCGAAGGAGCCATGCATTGGGGAGCTCGCCGACCTGCCCGACAAGCTCTAGGCCGGTGCCGAGTTCGGCGATGCACTCGCCAACGGAGGGGGCGGATGGGGCGGGATGGTGATCGAGAAGGAAGTAATCGAATGTTGCATAGTCACGCTTGGCGGAGACGGTGATGGCGGAGACGAGCGAGGCGAGGAGGACGAAGGCGACAACGAGCGGGAGTCGGCGTGCCATCGGTGTGCTGCAAAGACGGGGATCACGTGCATGTCGGTGACATGGGAGTACTTGCTTCTTTCGGAACTCGCGTCTTAAACGTTCAACGATATGACTGTCGCGAGGAAACGCACGCGTCGGTCGCTGTCCCCCGTGCCAGACAGCGACGACGACCGTACACCGCCCTCGCCCCCCCGCTGGACACCTCTCGAAGGGCCCATCTTCCACGTCCCAGCTGAGCACGAGTTCCCAGAAGGGCCTGACCTCCAGATCATCGGCGAGACAGACCCCCTCGACAACGACCGTGACGACGACGTCCCCGTCCGTGTCCTCACCGACTTTTCCATATATGACCACACAACTCTTCAGCTCGTCCCCGTCGCTCGCCTCCTCGAGCTCTCCCTCAACCCGAGTCTGTCCTTCTCTGCCTCTGGCTGCGTTACGGCTTGGATAAACAACGACGAGGAAGAGGACGACAATCAAGACCAAGAGGACGCAGAACAGGTCTCCGAAAATGGTGACGACGACGATCCAATTGTCGAGGACCGCATACAACGCGTCAAGCTGACCCCCATCAAGAGGTTTTCCCTCCACGACCTCAAAGAGTGCCACCGCCGTCTTGACAGGTACCCATTCTCTCTCTCCATCCGCATTATCTCTCATCCTCCACAGCAACATCTACATCCTTACCCAGTATGCTTGGTACATCCTCGACGTCCCCTCGCCACTTTACAACCCCTTCTATACCAGCTTTTGGCTCAAGCACCGCGTCCTCCACCTCGTCGTCTCTTCCGCCCTCTCTCGTCCCAGGCTTAGCTACGATGACTTTATTTGCTCTCTTGATGTCTCCCCTACGTCTGATGACGACGTTGTGGTCTCTCTCAAAATTCTTGGTAGGAGCATCACAGAAGACGATATCCAGTCAGACGATGTCGTACGTCTTTTCCGCTTCTTGCTTGCTTTCCTCACCTCTCTTGCGCAGAAATCATATTTGCTAGCTGTCCTCGACGACCTCCAGGCAAACGAGCACATCAGCATCCGTCGTACCCCTTTGTTCCGCGCTCTCTTTGCTCAACAACTATCATACGAATTTGAATCTGAGCCTGGGTCATCCAGTTCATCCCGTCCTCGTCCGCAGTCGCGCATCTCCTCGGGTAATCCGGAGCTTCGAGTCCTCGAACATCGCAACCCAACTGTCGTCACCACTGTCGTTGCTCGCGTCACAAAGTTGCTTTTCGAACAAAACATAAAGCTCGCGAACATCCCTGTCCAGGATGACACCGACATGGATGACATACAGCCCACCCATGCCTCTCTCGTTCACCTCGCGAACCCCAACTCCGTCAAGTGGGGCCTTCCCACAGATCATCCAGACTACTACCAATCTGTTTGTGTTGACGGTGTTGTGTATTCTGTGCGTTGTCAGTCATCCTATCCCCCCTCTTTTTCATCGTGCCTTTAGATTGGCGATACCGTTATGGTCGAGCCAGGCATAGATGAAAACAAAGCTCGCGCAAAGAACCACACCCATGAACCTGCTCAGTCATCCAATTCACTTGCCAATTCTCGCTGGTGAGTCAACCACTCGTACCCGGTCCATTTCGTCAGCTCAGCGTACCACAGGTTCTGCCGTATATGCTATCTTTTTGTGGACGAGCAAGGCCGCAAAATGTTCCACGGCCAGTGGCTCACTCACAGCTCAAAGACCCTTCTTCAAGAGCTCGGTCACTCTCAGTCTCTCTATCTCATGTTAACAGACTGCGAAGATATTCATATTGACGCTTTATCACAAAAATGCAACGTCCGTGAGCTTGAGCCAGATGCCTCCGAGCCAGTCGACGGGAACGCATCGGAGGAGAACGACTTCTTCACCGGGTTTGATATTCTTTACTTTTGTCGACCCATCCTCTGATGCCAACACCGCCGTCACCAGTTTGTTGTACAACAGTGCAGACGCTTCCTTCGTCTCACTTTCCAAGGAAGAAACAATGCGAGCTTTCGCTCACTGTGACACCCATCAACAGTGTCTCTCCTGCGGTTTTCAGGCAATGAAATCGAGTATCGCTCATCCTCGTCCTATCCCTGGTGGGGGGTTTTCGCAATACGATTTTTCGTATCACATCCATGATTTCGTCTACATCAAGCGAAAACAAACACACACCGTTTACAACATCGGTCAGATCGTAAAGATAAAGGCAATGAAGATTCCGATCGAAGTGACAATTCAACTTTTTGGGAGGTACGACGACGTGGTGAGAAAAGTGAGATTGGAAGACAAGCACCGTCTATTACCATCTGATGACGTGGGTTCCTCTCCTTAGACAGTGGTTATACCTGCTGACGGTCCATGTAGCGTAGGCTCTTCAAAACTGACGTGGTGGAGAATGTACAAGATGAAGATCTGCAGGGCCAGTGTTACGTTGTCCATGAAGGCGACACCGATGCGATCGACGAGTGGGTGAAACATGATGATCACTACTATGTCAATCAACAAGGTGATTCGTTGAAACCCAAATCCCTTGACGATCTCCAAGATTGGCCGAAAAGCGAATTTAAATCCTGCAAAAAGTGCCATGAAGAGAGGGAAGAGCTTTTGGAACGGCAGAGTCTACTCCTCAAAAGACACGGTCGTCTGCGTGGGTTGGAATTATTCAGTGGTAAGACCTCGCTTCCACATATGTCTTACTGTAACATTGACCTTGGATCGTAGGAGCTGGTGGTCTTGGGACCGGCTTCGATTTATCCGGCTTTGTGGAGACCCGATGGGCGATCGAATTTTCGCCCAGTGCAGCGCGAACTTACCAGTAAGATTGAATTCGCACTTTGTCCTTCTAGGACTCACAGATGTCCTGTACAGGCGCAATCATCCAGAAACCATCGTTTATAATCAATGCACTAATCTATGTCTACAACACGCAATTGATACCGTAGAAAACAAAAAACCAAAACCGCTACTTTCATTAGACGATAAGAAACCATTACCTCCTATGCCAAAGCCGGGTGACGTGGACTTTATCTACGGCGGTTCGTGACCCCGGTTGCTTTTGTGCCCGCGTATGAATAAAAGGAAGTTGCTAGGTCCTCCATGCCAGAGCTTCTCTCTTATGAATCACAACAAGGTGGGGTGAAGAACTCGTGAGATGTACATTACCTGACAACTTATTTCAACAGAAAGAATTTGACATACGGTATGTGGCTGACCCTCGTATCCACCTTCCGTGATCCCATGTGTTGTTATATAGGAGCACTCTTGTGTGCAACATGTTGGCTTTCGTCGAGTTTTACCGGCCGATGTATATGCTCCTTGAAAACGTTTTCGGAATTTTGTGTCACAACCAAAAGACCACTTCAAGGAGGAATGGTATACAATTTGCAGTCGTGAAGTTTATCCAGCGTGCTTTGGCCTCCATCGGGTACGTTAGCCTTTCTTCTTCGGTCCATCAAGATACCATTTGACGATCCACAGATACCAATCCAAGTTTGCCGTCCTCCAGGCTGCTCAGTATGGCGCACCTCAGGGCCGCAAGCGAGTCATTTTTTGGGGAGCACGTCGTGACGTATTGATGCCTGAATGGCCGATTCCAACACATTGCTCTCCAATAAAGTTAATTCGTGTCGGACTGCCAACTGGTACAGTTTTACTTCCCATCATACGGAACAAGTGCGAGGGTGGTTTAGACGACGATCGGTCCGCGCCGCTGCATTTTGTCACTATCAACGAAGCAATCGGAGACTTGGCATGTATTTATTGAGGAATGTGGTCTGCAGGTTGTTCTTACATTAACGGTGTTGTCACTAGCCTCCCTTTGACTGGTCCGTACTTTCGCGCACGTAGATCGTTCGCAACTGAGAGCTTTATGTTCAGGATTAATCCCCATTTCACCATGAAGCTGACAGCGGAGGACAAGAGGGAAGCCCGAGAGCGCAAGGATGTCCTTAAGATCCCAGCCTTCTGCCCCCTCGAAGTGCCCAAACCCCCCTTTGTTGGCTTCTTGCAACCTCGCAAATATAGCTCCGAACCACTGACACGATATCAAAAGTGGATGCGCCAACGCCGAGACGGGAACATGAATCAAGTCTTGAAATATCATTACACAAGGCGATGGCGTTCCAACGTGGCGGAACGGTAAATACTCAATGTTCACAGGCTGCACTGATCGTTGTTCAATTTTCTAGTGTTTGTGCCGTACCGCTTGTCCCTGGAGCAAATCAGTTCAGTAAGTCGATGGCCACACTCTTAAGGAAGTGATCACTCCAATGCCCTGAAGGTCTGCCGGCAAAGTTGCGGATGGAACTTGCAAAACGAAAGCACGCAGAGACGAAGTACGCATGTACGTGTCGAACGTCTCAGTTACTACTTCTGCTCCATTTCCTCGCAGCTCTTTATAAACGCCTAGACGCTGACCATGTGTTCGCAACTGCGTTGACCACCGTCGCACCGAACAACAAGGGAGGTACGGTTCTCCACCCGTCTGTGAGTGCTCTGTCTGTTGGAGAAGGCAAGCAAGTGACACGAAGGTTCTTAGCAAAAACGGATTCTCAGTGTTCTCGAGTGCGCTCGAGCCCAAGGATTTCCCGACCACTATGAATTCCTGTCCGCTAATGATGCCCCCACGAAGATTGTAGCAGACGTACGTATCCGTTTTTGTGCATCATGCCGTTTTACTTAAGATCAACTTTGACCAGCAACTTCGCCAGATCGGTAACGCTGTCCCTGTCCCTCTAGCTTACGCTCTGGGTAAATCCCTCGGGCAGACGCTGTTTAAAATGTGGGACGAACAGGATAGAGAAGGGAGTCCAGAAGTGTGAGATCAATGTGTTATCTGTTTATATTCAATATTATTCCTGATGTAAGTTGCAATCCCTGCAACACGAAACGACAAACCATGTACCACACGTTCCAGAAAGCCCGAAAAAAATTGGTGGGGTCCGTGACGAAGGGATAGGAATGAATTACTTGAGAACAGTAAAAATGGTACGATGCAGTATGTGTCGAAGGGTATCCAGAAACCGGGCATCACAACCTCATAGAACCAAAAAGCGCTCTCCCTTACACCAGCAACCGTGTTGTACCCTGTGGTCTAGCAGGGGGCAGTGGGCGATGAGGGATGCGCTGTGATGATGCGGCAGTGAGGGCCGAAGTACGTCGTGCTAGCTGGGCCCTCCGAAGCTCTTCGTCGATCCGCCACATGCCTCTGACGAATACGTCACGGTCAATAAACCCGGTACCCTGGGGATCGCAGTCGTTCCTGCAAACATGACATCCACCTGAGACTAACAAAGCAACGGCAATCTATGCTCTTACCATATACTCCTCAGCTTTTTGCGATCGAGGCGCGAGGCACTCCATATATACTTGATGATTCGTCCACTCAGCCTCTCCTCGGAGGGGACCAGAGATTGTTCCTCCTCTTCTTCGCTGTCACTTTTATCAGGTGCTTTTTCCGAAGACAAGACGGGGTGGCCATCTGGACTAGCGATTGAGGCTACCGATAAATCTCGCCATCCAGCAGCCTGTCCGCCTTTCTTGGCGGGGAGGGGCGGTGGCGCAAGTAGCTTGACTTTCCGTGCCTTCTTTTCCGCTTTTCGTCGACCTTGCACAGCACTGTCGAAGAGAGACTCGTATCTTGATCGGGCAGCGGGAGGGACCGGGGTCGGCCTGAGGAGAGGTGAAGACTTTACACCACCTCCAAAATGTGCGCTGTTCCCCGTGCTGATACTCGTCCGCGAAGTGGTAGTAGCGTTACTAAGGATAGAGGATCTGTCTGATGTAGACGCGGAGGTGGATACGACCGATGCTCGCGAGGAGGAGGGTCTAGAGCGTGGCTGATAAGGTGGCGGTGGAGGCGGAGGACGGCGTGTTTTGGTGCTGGTTGCGGTCGAAGAGGACGACGACGAAACTGAGCGAGCAAGCGGTTTAGGTGAAACGATCACCGCAATCTTTGTACCTGGTCGATTCGGCAGACCGGGCCGCTCGAGCTTGAGTGGAGCCTTTGACTTACTGATGGCTTGTTCCCAGTCAAAGGAGGTGGTCGAGGGACTGGCTGCAGATGGAACCGAAACATTCTCGAACGATTCTGTGATGCTTGCGGTGTCAGCATCCGTAACACTGCTATCCACTTCGAAAGTGAACGAGGGTGGTTTGGGGCTCATTTTGGGACTATGAACTTCAACATTGGTTCCATCCGATGAGAGTGAAACAGAGTGAAAAGAGGAGACAGAGGATGCCGAAGCATGTCCCACACGACCTGCGCCAAACTTGTGTGCACCTGGTGGGTAGGTGTGTTCGATCATCAGGGATTCCGAGCGACCTGGAGGGCGTAAAGTAGCGCTGGTTTCACTGCTTGCGGATACTGAACGTTGAGTGGGGTCACGATCGGCAGTATTGAAAGATGGTTTTCGCGGGGGAAGGGGGGGCCGTGGTTTTAGAGATGATTGGAAGTTGATGAGGGGTGTTGGTGAATTAGAAACACCGTGAGTTGGAGTTGGCTGTCTTGAGGGAGGAGTGCTGCTCGACTCACGAATGCCGTTCAGCTTACTGGCGAGTATATGACGAAACGCAGAGGGCGGCTCAACAGGGCCATCCTCGACAATCCAATCCTTCAAGTCAATTAAAGAAGCCTGACCAGCGAGACTCGGTGTGGATGGTGATGGTGAACGCGATCTAGTGGAGGTCGGAGCCACAAACGGAGTGATGGGATGGAATGCACTGGCAGTGGGGGAGATTGGGGATTCCAGAAGATTGGAAGACGTGTGATTATTTGCTATTGGCGTTGACAGCGAAGGTGTGGTGGAGGACATAGTTGTGGACGACGAGGACGAGAGCGCCTCGAACGCCTGAATCCTCGACTGGAGGGACGCGGAGGGCATGGCGGACGATGAGCTGAAGGCGAGGCGGCACGCTAATCGGGTGGTGAAAACCCGAACCGAGAGTCACTCGGATCTGTGATCATAACCAACATGTCTAACACTGACCAGGAGCTCTACGCCGTCGCAGGTAATGGTCCCTGCCAACATCGGAGTGCCATCGACACGCTCACACACCCGCTAGACTTTTGCCTGGTCCCAGTGGGAACAAATGAGCCATCCGTAGGCGTTTGTTGTCTCTCAAGAGATCCAACAATCACCGTCCCACAGGTCGCCGAACACATCGCAGTTTGCCATAACATACTCGAAAAGTCTGGGCTCAAGTTCGAGGTCTGTCTCCGTCGCATTTTCTGATGACCCTTAGCTTCAATTCGTGCAGATGCAGTAAGCACGCATTCCACCGAATCTGAGGAAGTCCCTCATTGAAGCCTCGTCCTCTGTAGTGGCTACGGTACCAACTTAGGCTTGTGTGCAAGTCCGTACGATCGGCATGCCACTAACTAGGATCTAGAGGGACCGTGGTCAGAGGTCACCAAGGCCATCTATGATTGTCATGCCGCCGTTCATGCCAACGGCGTATCCCGGATCGCAACGGACATTCGTATTGGCACCCGCACAGATCGCGAGATCATCCCTGGTCAAGGGAACAAAGGGAAAATTCAGCGTGTTCATGAGATTCTGGAGAGAGAGAGAGAAAGGGCGCTCGTCGGGCGACGCTAATTTCTTCCGTCTACTGACTTGATGTACGTTTGCGCGAGACGAGGTAAAGTCTATGTGACGACGCTCTGTATCATTATAACGTCCAGAACGCTCTTCCCGCACCAGCCATTCTACATAGCAGGAACAGGTCCTCGCGGGCCCTTCATAGCATAAATCTGCGCCAGCAGCCCGAGAACCCCGCCATCCTCCGGTACTTCGTCATCATTGATGCCCTCCTGTTGCGGCTCCAGTGACTTTGTCCCATTGGCATTACTATCCACGTACGAGTCCCCTAATGCGCTATCCACCCCACCGTCAGCAGCGTGACCCTTGTCTTGTATAGGGGACAGTGGAGGGGGGGGTAGGACACTCCCTTGCGAGTCACCAAGCACGGCTGTCTGAGCCATCCCAACACCCTGACCACCCAGAGAAGACGTAGCCAAAGCCGACTGCCAGGTTGTGGACCCTGTGACCATCCCACTAGCGACCACACTTCCCCCACCGACATATCTCCTTCGAAAGGCCACGTGTTGGCTTTGTCGGAGTGCACGATCGTACTCTTGCGCGCGCTCTGTGAGATCCTTTTTGCCGTCGTTTTGCAGGATCGTGTTGTCTAGACCAGCTCTAGAAGCGGCGAGGCCACGCCGACGAGCACTTATGTCTGCAATACGACTCAGGTAAAGGGAACCGGTGGGATCGGAGGGATTCCAATCTGGATTGGCAGCCTTAAAGTTTAGAAAGCTTTTCTCCATCTTCCCCTCTCGAGAGAGCATCCTTTCATCTTGAATTTTAGTTGGTGCGCCAAACTTAGCGAAACACGTTAGTCTCATGCCGTGAGGGTGGCGCACACGTACGGACCTTGACATTTCCGTGCCTCTTGAAGTCGAACTCTGCAAAACTGCAGATATATCCACGACCGGGAACCCATACCGTGAAGTCGTGGAAGAAGTCGATGATGGCAGGTGCACAAGGCGGAAGAGAGAACCACAGCACGAATGGCGTCGTGATTACAGAAACCATCTCCTGTAGGAAAAGAATAACCTTGACCATAAATAGCTCTCCGAACTCTTGATGGACCTGACAACAGCTGTGGTCAATTGAAGGTTACACACAAAGTGAATCCGCTCAGTTGACCTGCTTTGAGTGAAGTTGGCCCTTCCATTCATCCGGCATGTAGTGTGTATACTGAATGACTTCAGTCATGAGTAGCTCTGGGTCGAAAACTCTATTTTCTTCCGGTATCATTCCTCGCGCGACACCAAGTATGGAAGCGAACACTGTGATGTAGAAGAAGACTGTCCGATGTGGCGTGACCTCAAGGTGAATGGCCAACTCGGGATCAAGAACAGATACGAGGACAAGCACAGCGGCGTATGACCCCGCAATAAATGCAACAAAGCTAGTAGGACGAGGATTAATGGGTGATGGCGTCTTGGAAGGGACACTTACCGCATGATAATTGCAAGTTTCTCATTCGGGAATTGACCAATGTATATATTAGCCAAGGGGTAGGACTCATCCAGTCTACGAGCAAATAGGTGGGACAATTCGTTGAATTCGCGGAACTTCCATTGTGCGAATGGCGTATAACGTCGACTGCCGATCGAAGAAGGATTACTCCGATATTCCTACCCGGAAAAGTAAGTCAAGTTTCCGGCAGAGCTTCACTTGGCATACGTACGTCGAAGTACCGGAAGAATGAATACATGATCATGTATAGGACGATGAAAGGCGCGAACACTGCATTCAATATGCCCATGAAGATGAATCGCCGGCGTAGACTACAGGCGCTTGAGCCGTTCAGAGTGCAAAAACCGTACAATGGAGATACATACCCCTCAATTAGAACGGCACGATTTTTGTTCTTCAAGAACACTTTCCTGACCCGTCCTCGAGAGTCGAAGAGATACTCCATCAAGCAGAACCTGAGATTCCACTCTAGCACTTTCGTGAGAGTTCTCCCTTTGCCCTCGTCACCCGCTCGATGGAGGATCTTCTTCAATGCAGGGGGTAAAGGTACGCGAAGGTCCAATAGTTCCTTGTTAAATAGCGCGATTAGGTAGTTTTCTTGACGCATGATACGGTTCGCAATGTCGTGTGCGTCAAGAGAAGCAGTAGCAGGCGTGGACGCATGATGATTGGCGGCTGAGGAGATCGCCGTGATGGGATTACCCTCACGGATGGCACCTATCCGACGAACCACTTCAGGCCATGAGATCGTTTGAATATCGGCCTGCATGGATAAACAGGACGATAAGCGCAATGGATGATGGAGAGGGTGGGAAATTCACGTCTGGTATATGGAGTAAATGGGTGTAGAAGCGATATATATCCAGTAGGCGCATGACTTCAAGTGCGAATGCTATGATTTGCCAGATATAAAACGCAGTAAAGAGCAGGAAGAATAATAAGGTGACGCCGGAGAACCTGGGATTATTCGATCAGAGGAGTCATATACATATCATGTAGGGAAACGGACTTGGCAACACAGTGATCAACGACGGCCTCAGAAAGACGGGTGACTTTATCACGGGTTATACGGTTGTAATCGATGCATCCCAGCAAGAACGTCGAGAAGGCGATGACAAACCCGACCGTGCTGCGTACTCAGCGTTAGCGTCGACATGCAGAAACACAATGAAAACCCCTGACAGAATGTTGAGCCCCCGAGCAAGGGCTATTGAATAGATTCCTTTCCCTTCATAGTAAAGATAAATTTCTTGCAAGAATGCGTCGAGATTGTAGACGTTGACCCAATTCCAAAGAGCACGTTCGTAAGCATCTAGGCCGCGTAGAGGTTTGGGGGATGTTGGCTGGTCTGGAGGGAGTTGCTGTGGCACATCAGCATCCAGCTCGGACGGTCGAGGGGGTATCGACACTGGGAGCGAAGGATAATTTTCTCGGGGAAGGGACCTCGCGGAGGTCGAGTGCAACGGATGTGAACGAAACCTTTCCTTATCTGGACTGCTCGCACTGGACGGTGAAGGCTTGCGTGGCGAACGGGATGCCTCGATCATAAAGCTCTGCGGGACCTCGTCGTCGGACGTATCCTGCTCGTATGACCTATCTTCACTGCGTATATTTGGTCGTAGAGGGCCCATCTCCGAGACGTCACCGCTGGTCTCCCATGAGACCTTGCGTTTTCCTTGCGTCTTGATGGAGGCGTTCCTGGTACGGGAGGTGGACCGCGGAATCGCGTGGCCGGCTTCAATGTCTTGTTCTTCTGTGATCTCGCTCTCGTTCTCTTCTTCCATCACGGGAGACCGGTTTGCCTGTGTGTACCCCTGATAGTTTCGACTCATTGGATTAAGGATACTGAGGAATGGCTGCGAGCCTGAGAGACTGGCCAACTGGAAGTGTCGCGATGAGGATGGACGCATTGGCGAGCGTGGAGATGAGTTGGGCATGGTGGTGCTTGTTTGATATTCAGCGCTGTACGGCTCAAGCTCGTCGAAAATGGCCGCGTTCGTTCTTCAGCGGCGTGACATTTTGTGACATACTACTACACGATAACGCGAGAATTATCCTACACGCCTTCTCATTCCGCTACTACACTTTTGTTCACGGCATTCAGGCTGCTCGCAGCTTTCATGACCGCCTGCAAGCCCGACACGGTAATGTCAGAGTCGCTGCCCACACCCCAGGCAGACTCCTTATTCCTCCCCTCAACTTCATAAACCAACTCCACGAAAGAGACCGCCTTCACATCCGCACCCTCGCCTATCGAATGCTCGATATACTCCCTGATCGACAAAGTGCCTCGGATTTGCGTGTGCAGTGCGGCCAGAGCAGCAGACAATGGTCCATTGCCTTCTCCAGAAACACTCCGCAACTCGCCGTCCACAAGTAACTCCGCGGTAATTCGACGACGTCCAGCTACGTTTGACTTTGCAAAGTCGAACGATTGCAGCTCGAAACGATATGACCTAGTGATCTCGTAGCCATATCTCTCTTCGAATAACTTGATCAGGTCTTCGTAGGAGATTTGTCCACCCGAGTCCCGGGCAGCACGCTGTACAACTTCGAAGAACGCAACTTGGAGCCTGCGAGGGAGTTGTAACTTCAATGAGTTCACAATCGCATTCGCCACGTCCGCTTGGCCTGTCGTCGAGTCAAAGCCGATGCTCAGTTTCAGCTCGGGCAAGGGGCGGTCACCAATGGCGCTATTTACTGCGCTGAGAACCGCACGTAAACCAGCGGCAGCGATGTCGGAATCGACACCGACACCCCACCACGACCGCGAGGCACTGCGTGTCTCCTTGATATCGTTTGTAGAGGCGACGAGCTCTATATACGAGGCTGCTTTGGCAGTCTGGCCTTCGCCAATGGTATGTTCGGAATACTCGCGCAGAGTCAGGTCGATGTCAAGATGGCTGCGGAGGGCGTCAAGCAGGGCGGAGATCGGTCCGTTTCCGTCTCCTCGTATAACTCGGAGCATGCCATCAACACACAACGCTCCATCAAACCGGCGGCGTTCGTCCGCAGCCCCGTCGGCGTCAGAGGGTCCCGATGATGCCTCGGCAGTGATAGAAAATGTTCTGAGTGCCAATCTTCCCTCATATTTCGGCCCTCCAAAGTGATACGTGCTGCGGAAAGTAGTTGTGATGTCCTCTACTGTCATCTCTCGCGCCTCGCGATCTGATATGGTTTGAATGATCTGGTAAAAGGCGATCTGCAGCTTGCGGGGGAGATCGAGATTGAGGTTCTGTTTGACGAGGTAGGCAATACCTCCTTTTCCAGATTGCGAATTAACGCGGATGACAGCCTCGTAGCTGCATCCGAGGTCGGCAGGATCAAGTGGCAGATAAGGCATGTCCCAAATTTGTGCCTCGCCATTCGCGAGGTTTCGGGCATGGCGTTGTGCCTGATCCTCGAAACCTTTCTTGATGGCATCTTGGTGTGAACCAGAGAATGCAGTGAAAACCAATTCACCAGCATAGGGGTGTCGGGGATGGACCGGAAGATCGTTGCATTGCGTGACGATATCGATAATGCTCTGGATATCGCTGAAATCCAGGCGAGGGTGGATACCTTGAGTGTAGAGATTGAGTGCAAGGTTGACAATGTCAACGTTTCCCGTCCGTTCGCCATTGCCGAACAAGCAACCTTCTATTCGATCGGCGCCTGCAAGAACGGCGAGCTCGGCAGCTGCAATACCGGTGCCCCGGTCGTTATGAGGGTGCAAACTGACGATTATTCTTTCGCGTTCTGAGATGTTAGTGCAGAAATATTCAATCTATGTAGAGTGTCAAAGCAATTCAGAGTGAAAAAGTACAGAGGGTGACTTGCCTGATCTGCGTAGTGGTTGGGTGGCCCCACCTCCACAGTTGCGGGTAAATTGAAGATTATTCGCTGATTGCCAGTGCCAGCTTTTCCCCAAGCAGTCTTGACCGCCTCACAGATAGCCACCGAGAACTCGACTTCGGTCTGGGAGAATGTTTCTGGGCTATATTCGTACCGGAACATAGTACCATGAGAAGCTGCATGCTGATTGGTTAATTCGCGAACTAGACTGGTATGGTGTACTGCAAGATCGATCGTTTGTTCTTTCGAGTTCTTGAAAACAACATTGCGGAACATAGCAGAAGTTGCGTTATACATGTGAATGATAACATGCTTCGCGCCTGCCACAGCGTCGAATGTTCGTCTTATGAGATCCTCGCGAGCCGGTGTCAAGACCTGGCATAACAAGGATCAAACAAGGTACAGGGCAGACCCGATGTTTTGCAGACCTGAATCCATACGTCGTCCGGAATCTCGTCACGCTCGACGAGGTATCGAACGAAGGCAAAATCGGTTTCACTGGCAGCTGGGTATGCGATTTCTATCTCCTTGAAACCGCACTTTACCAGCAGTCTGAAAAAGGCGAGTTTTTGATCCCCTGTCATGGGGTTTGCGAGGGCTTGGTTTCCATCACGGAGATCGGTGGACAGCCAGATGGGAGCCTTAACAAATGTTTTGGTTGGCCATGTGCGGCCGACCAGGTTCAGAGGCGTGTACGGTCTGTACTTTTGAGAAGGTTCGATTCTGAGGAAAAAGTTAAGGTAATGCCTGCAAGTAAGATTGCTGCAACTCACAGCATGCAACCCATGGCTGGTAGTACTCTTTAGGATTCGTGAGTACGATGGTGGAAACAAGAATGAAGAACCAAAAAAAAATCAAGGGAGAGATTAAAGAGCGGCTGATCGAGTCATCGAGAGTAGATATATCAAGTAATTGGGACCGGGACCATTCCTTGGCCAAAAACCTGCTACGCCGTTGAACACACTCAGCAAGACTCGTAGTACCACACCGACGATTAGGTGTCAGAATGTCATTGACACTGTCAACGAAGGCATCCCCATTTCCTTACGCCGCCCTCGCGATTGCGACCTACACTCAAAAGGCTGAGCTTAACTTCGATGAGACGACGATAGGCGTTTCATTAGATCTAGATGGTGATAAATATGCCACCGAAGAGGAGATAGTCACGATCCTGGCCAAGATCGCAGGTATAGATGGGGAGAGTACAAAGGTTCGTCGATATCTTCCCGATACCTCTTGAGGCTGATCATGCCGCCAGGTACCCGCATACTTTGCATTAGCAAAGGTGCTGCCCACGATAACGGCGGTTCCCGATATTCTCAGTGCTCTTGACTCGTTGGATGATCACCTCGCATACCGTGCATTCCTAGTTGGTTACGAAATCACGGCAGCAGATTGGATGCTCTGGGGAGCCATCAGAGGTACGTGACACCCTACGGTATCCTCGTGAGTGTTTAAGTTCCTTCCTCTTAGCGTCCATCAAAATATTGGGCCTGCTCAAAAATGGTCGACACGTTCATGCCCTGCGATGGTTTTCTCACTTGGAAAGCCTTGAATCCACGCAAGCCGCTCTAGCTAGTATCGTGGCGGCCAAGTCAAACAAGGCGCGGAATACAAAAACTGCTGCAAGCTTTGCCCTGGGCCTTCAGAATGCCGTGGAAGGCAAGGTCGTGACGCGCTTTCCTCCCGAGCCCAGCGGGTACTTGCACATCGGCCACGCTAAGGCTGCGATATTGAACCAGTACTTTGCACAAATGTACAAGGGAAAAATGATCATCCGATTCGATGACACCAATCCGTCCAAGGAGAAGGTACGAGTCTACATTTGACTAGATCATCTGCAGCTTACTTTTGGACTAGGCCGAGTTCGAGCAGACTATCCTAGAGGATTTAGAGTTGATGGGTATTAAAGGAGATGCTACAAGCCACACATCGGACTATTTTGATCCGATCTACAAACTTGCGATCAAAATGATTGAGGCCGGCAAGGCATATACCGACGACACGGAACAGGCTCAAGTACAAACCTTACTCACTGTCTTTCATTGTCGCTGACATTCGGGCAGATGCGCGATGAGCGGGGCAGGGGGATCGCTTCAGCACATCGCGATGACTCAGTCGAGGACAATTTAAAGCATTTTGCGGAAATGAAATCTGGTACGCCAGAGGGCATCCGGTGGTGTCTGCGTGCAAAAATCAGCGTGGATGATCAGAATAAAACTCTTCGTGATCCAGTCATCTACCGGTGCAACATCACTCCTCACCATCGTACAGGGTCAGTTGTTTCCCGCATTCTTTGTCGCGCGCACGCATTTAGTCATTTCTTATAGCGAGAAATGGACGATCTACCCCACTTATGATTTTGCATGTCCCATCGTCGATTCACTCGAAGGTGTCACTCACGCGCTGAGGACTATAGAGTATCGCGAGAGAAATGCTCAATATTACTGGATGATTGAAGCATTAGGCCTGCGCCCTGTCTCTATCTGGGACTTCAGGTCCGGAAATTCCTTCCTATCCCCTTCTATCTGACCATTGTTTCCAGTCGGTTGAACTTCATCTATACCCTGTTGTCCAAACGGAAATTGCATTGGTTCGTTGATAACAAAATCGTCAAAGGGTGGGATGACCCACGGTTTCCCACCGTTCGAGGTTAGAGTGGTAGAATCACTGCGTTGATCAGGCTCACTTTCAAAATAGGGATTCGTCGCCGTGGCATGACAGTAGATGCACTGAAGCAATTCATGCTTTCCCAGGGACCCTCACAGTCTCTCGTTTCTCTTGAATGGGATTCTATCTGGGCTCTCAACAAGAAGATAATAGACCCGATTGCACCCCGGTTCTGGGCGATTCTCAAGCAGAAATGGTACGTTACACATGTATGTGCAATGACTTTCAAGCATTTTATATTGGACTTTGTCAGTGTTCCTGTAACAATCAGTGGCGGCCCAACCGGAGCCGAGGTCAAGACGCTACCTCTCCATAAGAAGAATCCAGAGGTTGGCGAGAAGCAAACAGTCTACTCGTCCGCGATCTTGCTCGAGCAGGAGGATGCTATTTCATTTGAAGATCAAGAGGAGGCAAGCCCGTCCTAACTTTTGCGTTGATTTTGAATAATATGCTCCACCAGATCACCTTAATGGATTGGGGCAACGCCTTCGTGCGTTCAAAAGTGGTCGGAAAAGACGGTGAGGTAACCTCCCTCGTTATGGAGCTGAACCTTGGTGGCGACTTCCGCAAGACGAAAAAGAAAGTAACCTGGCTCGCACAACCCACGGACGCCCATCCACTAACCGAAGTCACCCTCCTGGATTATGACTACCTGATTACAAAAAAGAAGCTCGAGGAAGAAGACAACGTGAAGGACTTTGTCCCACCGGTAACCGAGTTTCGCGAAGAAGCGCTGTCGGACGCGAATGTGCAAACGCTTAAAGCGGGTGACATCATCCAATTCGAGAGAAAAGGGTATTACATTTTTGACGGACGCACAGGAGACGGAGGACTTGAATTTATCAGGATCCCGGACGGACGTGCAGCCGGTTTAGTGAGCAAGGCAGGCAAGGGCGTCACGGCCGCCGAGACTTCTAATGTTGCTACGGCCCCAGTGGTTGGCCCCCAGTCTGTGTTGAAGATGTATAATGTAGACCGGGTATATGGAGAGGATGGAGTATCGCCCGTATCAGGGAGTAGGATGTATAAGGTAGAGAACGTGTACGCGTAGATGAGCCCTCACGTGACGTGGAATTGTCCAAAATTAGGGAGCCTCGGCATGCGCAGGGGTCGATTGGTCGACCAATCTCGACCAATCACGACCCATCGACCTACAATTCCAACTCCGCTCGGCCGTGACCGAAGCGACCTTTTGGCGTCAGGTGACGCTGATGTGGCCGTGGGGGGGGTGGCTGTGTCTCGAGGGGGGAAAGGTCGAAAAGATGTTGTGCGTGGGGTGTATTGGGGGAAGAAATGTTCTTTTGTTGAGGCCGCTCGAGCGGGGCTGGGTATGGAGATGACACGAAACCAGTATGTATTGCAAAGGTAACTAAGCCATAAGTCAGGACTCAGACTCGGACTCAGAGTGGGTCTGGTAGCTATTTCCTCAGCACCTGTAGCTTACTGACAGTCCAGTGACGAGATGATGGCACATGTGCGCCATATGGATCTTGCATCTACTTTGTGTGTGGGACTCTGCACAATGCTCGAGCGAATGGGAAAAAACCACAGATTTCATACTAACATAGTAAACCAGGTATATAGTCACTCAAGCGGCCTTGAAGAGACTGGCAAGATACTACACATCATGAGGAAAGCAGCACAAGAGCATGGAGAACAGAAGATCCAGCATAGGTCGAAAAGAAGGAAGATAGCTGCAGCATAGCCTGAAGCACCGATGCAAATCAACTACAATTCCTATGATTTGTGTAACATGTACCAAGGTTTGTACGAGATTTATGACAAGATTTTTACAATAAGTGTCACATAGTAGCATATATTCTATTATGTCTTCCTACAAGTATCTACCCCTTGGGAGGGTTCGCCGGGTCGCAGCAGGCTACCCTTCCGAGCTTCTCGGCTCGCCTCCCGGCTCGCGGCCCCTGCGAATGACCAATCTGCCCAAAATTATGGAACTGTCATCCCGAAACCCCGTGAGAAAGGACACCCCGTAATCCCGGTGGTTCCCATATCGGAGTTTCAAATGCATGTTCGTTCAATCTGATCAGTATGTACTGACTTTCTACCTTGTCATTATACCTGGTCACCCTCTTATCACTCGTTTGAGCCCAATTTAAATTAACGCCCGTTGCCTTTTGCGATAGGATAGTGCTCACCGTGCTGCGCTCATTGGACAAACAAGGTTTTCGCCGACGTCAGCCGGCAGTTACCGAGTTAGGTAATTCACGACAAGCGAGACAAAGGGGGTCCCATCTTCGGAAATCACTGCGCCAGTAGGATCGATGTGCTCAGCGAAGCTTCTTCAGGACACGCCCCCCCCAAAAAAAAAATCTCTCAAGGTGAATCCTGACGGTGTCGAGATAGATGATGCCATGAAGATGGTGTGCTACGCGTAGTTACAAAATTAGTCACAAGTTAGAATGGAGACGAACAAATGAGTGTAAAGAAGCATTTATCAACACCCCAAGCACTGCTCACTAACATCACTCGAGGATAGCCCTCATATCGTACCGCGTCGTATTCGCTTGCTAAGATTGGCAAAGGATGTAGTTTGCCAAAGTTTTGGTCGATCAAAAGAATTTGAATGTTGATTGAATTTCCCTCGCCGCAGTACTTCCATGAGTATGAAGGTGACTGCGAGCGTGGTGAATGAGGGCCGTAGCGAGTCATTTGGACAAAGACCATTTACCTATGAGTTCGGCTGTTGACGCTAGCGGATGGGGCTCGAATTCAAGATAGTGGTGACCGAAGCCTGACAATGGTGTCGTGATAAAATGTTCGCCGACGCGAAGACTGTTCAAGTGAAAATGTCCTTTTATTTGACTGGAATCATAATTCAGGAGCTGTGGTATCCTTGAGGCCACTTGACTCACATAATTGTGGAATTCCACTTACCGTAAGTCCGTCGGCCCCCGCCATCCAGAAAAATTCAGTATCAAAGCGTGCAGGCAGTCCGAGGACATTATGTCTAACAAGAAATTTTGTGTCAGAAGATACATGAAGAGACACAAGGGGAGGACTCACGACAAGATAGCGCTCTGGGGTCCAAACATTTCTTTGACTGTGACTTTTTCCTTGCCGATGATGACCTCCACGGGTCGTCGTCCGTCCCATCCGATTTCCGCCACAGTAGCACCACGCTTATCGACGATGATGGTCCTTCGAGTCACCGTGGGCTCACTCTCGCTCTCCGTGTCTGAATCCTTTTCTCCCGCACGAATAAAATGCGAACGGGTAAGAATAGTAAAACCGAGGGCACCAGTCTCCGGGTATACGAGAGTAGAGTCTAGGATGTCTGACTTGGAAAACTTGAGTAGCATCGTGGGTGTAGTGAAGACAGAAGTAAGAACTGACAGATACATATGTAGATAGATCGAGCGTATGACGCCGTGAAATGGATATTTCCCTTCTTGGCCGCTTTCTATGCACAATTTCCGTGCGAACTTTCGAGGAAATTGTCGCTGTCCACGCCACTGTTTGCTTTGCGCCTGTTTCTGTTGTGGCAATAAGAGAGGGACAAACAGAAACCAAATAAACCGAACATTGAAGTTACAGCGACGACTCCTCCAAGGACACGCCGACGTCCTCGACGACGCCAGCGACGAGGACCAGAAACCCTTTCCGAAGGCGGTCGTCTTCGTCGAATTAAGTAAACGTTGACCAAAAGTCGACACGAGTTATCTGTGAACTGGTCTAGAACTCGACCATCATCATCGCCCCCGTTCTTGGCATGGCTCAACGTCGTTCGCCACATAGACTCTCGTCGTCGCCATCAAGTAGTCATCAGCGGAAAACAAAGTCCTCGCTTCGCCATTCGTCCGCCGCAAGACGCGCTCTCGCTTTCGTTAATAGATTCCAGAGGTCAACCGTTGGTTCCCACGCCTCGCGCGCGTCCGCGCCCTCCTCTTCAGATACAGTTTCTGTTCGGCCTATCCTTGCCACTTTACAGCCAAATCTACGCAGGCTGCCTAGTCGCCAGTACCTCCTACAGAAAGACAGCATGCGCGATGTGCACATTGGCTCGAAGAGAAAACGCGTCGTTTCTGTCAACGAGAATACTCACGCGAATGGTCGTCCAATGCGCGGGTCCGGAAGACCCAAGAGGCGAAAAGCTGCTTCGGTGGATTCTGAAAGCGACGATATGGCGATTTCGGTGGATATCGACGCGCACCACCGGTGGAGTGGATCGGATGACTCCGAGGCAAGCAGCGATCGGGAGGAGTCATGTAAGCTATGCTCGCATCCGTCATCATCTGATGCTTATGGTGAAATAGCGGATGAATTTCTTATCAATGAAGCATCTGTCAGGCAACTTTTACGGTTGCGAAAGGATGAACTCGTGCGCCTCTACGTCGCAGCTGGCCTTTCGGATGATACGGAGTCCCTAACAAAACCCGAATTAGTTGATGCCATCATCTCCGCGCGCGACGACATTGCCTCGCTTCCTCCTTCCTCTCCAGGCAGAGGAGATGGCAATTCCAGTGATTTTTCATCTGATGACGGGAACATTGCCGGTGACGAGGAAACAGATGTTGGCACCAAGTATACGGCGACTTCTAGTCTCAGGAGGCGCGTCACTGTCAATGGTATGAGTCAGTTAACCACGCGTGCCCTAAAGACGCGCAGTCTGTCTTTGGGTCAGCTCAACACACACTCGTGTCCTGTTCCGCCGCAAAAGATGGAACCTGAGGTTGTTATCAGGTCAGTACACCCAGGTGTTGTTGCTCTTATCCGAACATCCGACCAACTTTGGCAGACGACGAAACACACGCTTGACATCGAGTCGATCTTCTCCAACGATGCCATCTTCCAACCCTCTTCCGTCGCCGCCTGTTACACGTCTTCGTACGCGTAAGGGTTCTGGTGAACACCCCCCGTCACAAATTGTTCTGTCAAAAGCCAAGTCCAAACCTAAACAGGTTGAGTTCAGCGAGGATGTCCAAGCACGGTCCCTTCCAGCGTCCGGTGACGAAAGTGAACTAACCGACCTCGCCGAGTTGGAGGCAAAGATCGCAGCCACTTCACGTAGTCCTCGTCGGCTTCGCAGTAGAGACAAGGTTAATGGCAGCGTCTCCACCCATGATCAGGACCCAATTCCGAGACAAGGGACAAGATGTAAGGTTGCTATGGAACAAGAAGAATGCGAAATGGAGGAGAATCAGTCTATGAATGATGAGGAAGAGGTCGATGAACTCATTTCGTCACCTTCCCCATCACCACCGTCGGGGAACGGTCGACGTACGCCTGTTAAACGACGTTTGCGACCACGGAGGATGCAGACGCACACACCACCAAGGGATGATGGCAGTGAAGGAGATGATGAGGAAGAAGAGGACCAAGTCCCGGAGGATGTAGCGGAAGAAATGGACGACGAAGATATTGAGATTCCTCAAGAAGACGAGGATATTTACGTGGACAACTCTTTGTATCCCGTGGAGACAACGCCTCGGAAGCTGCGGAGTGGGAAAGTTGTTGGTGGCGAGGATCTCAACGGAGATGGGGAAGAAGAACAGGATGACCAAGAGATTGACTTGGAGCTTGAGTCGGTTGATGTGGACGCTGACAGTTTAGAGGATGTTGATACTGACGAAGTCATGGAAGAGGAGGACTGTAGGTATTCATCACTCTACAGGTTCAGCATGCTGATGGTCGACAAAGTTGATCTTACCCTTGCCACTCAGAAGACGTTAATCCGTCTCCGCCGTGATGACCTTGTTCGACTCTGCGAGACACGCGATCTCGCCGTAGCTGGTACGAAACCTCAGCTCGCGCAGTCTCTGCTGCAGTGGCGCGATCGTCATGCGAATGGGTTCTCTTCACCATCCTCAACGGGAACTGTGCGACCTCCGTCAACGATCCGTGTTCGTGGCGGCCGCCGCAGAACAAACAGTCGCAGTTACAGCACCACTCCACCCACGCTTCTGCGCCAACACCGTGTCCATCAGGATGAACCCTGTACACCGCCGATATCGAATGAGCAACAGAATCAACCGGAGCCAGAGCTAGAACTTGATCTGGAAAGTTTGGGGCTTGATGATCGCGAGATACCCCCGGATAAATTAACGAAGCTGGAAAAGATTGGGAGTGGCGGTTTCAAGGATGTCTACATTGGGAAGTTCAAAGGCAGACGGGTTGCGATCGCTGAATTTCGGGATCAACTCAGCTCAAGTTTGTCGTTGACATGTCTCGAAGAAGCTCTTACTGACCCCCGCGGTAGTGGACATCAAAGAGCTCAAGTTACTTGGAGCATTTGATCATCCGAACATCGTACGATTCGTGAGTGTCTCTCTCATCTCACTACACCTGACCTAAACTCAATGTTGTAGCTTGGCGTCAGTATACCGGAGAATACACGTGAAACGCCAGTGATGATCGTCAGCGAGCTTTGTTCGAATGGTGACTTGTTTGACTACGTTCGGAATGTCCCAGCGCCATCGCTATACAAAATTGTACGTGTTTTTTTTGTCCCGTTTGATGTACCCACTCGAAGTCTTTTTCATAGCTAAGCATCATGCTCGATATCGCCCATGGACTGGAATACCTTCACACCCGCAAGCCTTCGGTGATTCACCGGGATTGCAAGTCCTCGAATATCCTCATTACGTCTCGCGGTGCTGCGAAGATTGCGGATTTTGGACTAGCAAAGGTCAAGCAATCGACACGATCGATGGTTCGGAGTGTTGTTGGTACAGTAAATTGGCAAGCCCCGGAACTTTGGCATGCACATCCCAAGTACAACCATAAAGCCGATGTGTTTTCCTGTGCGATGGTTTTCTGGGAGATACTCCAGTGGCATTTGCCAATTAAGAGATTTCCGTGGGAGGTGGGTATCCTACCCTTGCTTCTTGGTATGCTACTGAATGTTTTCAAAAGGGAATGAACGAACATGCCATTTACGAAACAGTGGGTGCCAGGCGCCAACGGTCGGTTTTTATGTTGCGGTAGTTTGGGCGAACCGCTAATTAGCTTGGTTGTTACAGACCTTCTGTAAACGGATTACGGAAACAATATTGTTCAGAAATTGTTGGACTCGTCGAATGCATGTGGGCTCACGATCCCGCGGAACGACCCACAATGTCTGAGGTCGTGCAAGAACTTGAACAACTTGTTGCAGCTTATCGATGATGCTGATCATCCAAAGTGGTGCAGCGTTGTTGGGACTTGGAAGCGACTTCGATGCCTTATACTGTGAGACTTGGTATCAAGATCCGACTCGCATTAGACGATTGGCCACCTCCTCTCATCTCCCTACTGTTTATGATTGGTGGCAAGCGTACAGTATCATCGTTATTGCATTTGTTGGCAAACTATATCCCGCATTGTAAACTTAGTAGTGTAGTAGCAATTCCATTTGTGAGTTCTTGCACTTGACCCCACTCTGAGGGTCTCTGAGACATGTTTCTGAGACCCTCACTGTAGCCACCATGTCGACCAGCGCCCCAAGAACGACTGTGGAGTCCCTAGACAAGGAGTGATTCTAGACGGGAGCAGAAAGGAGCACGCCGCGGAGGCGAGTCGTGACGCCATCCGAGTCTCCACTGCCAGCCGTCCTCCCACGTCGTGCCCAGCGAACATGCTCCATGTCTCGCAGATCTTGCAACCTCTCAGGGCTGCCCACTGCTTCACAAATCGCTCGGGCTCGTTTCAAATATCGCTCATTCCACGACCAGCCTCCCTTACACGTTCGTTTGCGGCTGAATCATCCCCGGAACGAACCAAGCCCGTCATTCCCTTGGAGCCGCGTCCTAGATCTCGTTTCCTCCGCCGTTCCTTTCTCGCTGTGAAGTACACCTCTTATCTTCTGCTGTCCGCGACAGCTGGCACGCTTGCCCTTGGAGCAGCCATATTCATACACGATGCATTCACGTACACGGACAAACATGTCGAACGCGTTCCCGTGTCTCCTCTGGCGCTGCATCCTGAGCGTGGTGGTCCGAAACATTTGCCCGTGGTGAATGCCCTTCTTGCGGACGAAGAAGATGAGGAGTTCAGAAAACTGAATGAGAAGCCCAAACTCGTCATTGTTGGCGGGGGGTGGGGAGTAAGACTCCGCGTCTTTTCGATCCATTCGTTACTCAACAACTCTAACCTAGGCTGTCTCCGTCTTACAAAACTTATCACTTGGCGACTACCATGTGACTGTCGTCACTTCGGAAACATTCACTACATTCACTCCCCTCTTACCATGTAGGTTCCCTTTGGATCATGTTGTTTGTGATTGGTTGATTTGTCCCCCGCAAAGCCGCTGCCGTAGGGACGGTGCAGGTTCGCAGTCTCATTGAACCGATACGCAAAATTATTGCACGACTCCGTGGTCAGATGATTTGCGGAAAGGCAACAGACCTGGTAATGTCTGAACGGCTAGTGGAAGTCGAAACAACCGGTCCTGATGGGAGGGTCGAAAGGATATACGTACCGTACGTCTCGAATTTGAAGACTTCATGAACCTAAAGTTATCTTTCTGGTTTTCCAGTTATGATAAGTTGATCATCGCAGTCGGCTCCGTCTCCAGTACACATGGTGTATCTGGATTAGAGCACTGTTTCCAGTTAAAGACCATATCGGATGCACAGGCCATTCGACGCCGAATTATGGGTGCGCCGATCTATACTAGACCTGTCATTATCTACTAGAATATCGCCTTCAGACAACTTCGAAGCAGCATCTTTACCAACCACGACCCCAGAAGAGCGAAAGCGTTTACTGAGTTTTGTGGTTTGTGGAGGAGGACCTACCGGTGTTGAGACAGCTGCCGTGTGTATCCTGCGCCTCTGCATGTCTTTCCTTGGATCTGACGGGTCCTTTTCAGGAGATCTACGATTTTTGTCAGGAAGACATTATGAATTACGTATGTATCTTTGTTTTTGTGTGCTTTCCGTCCTTGTGCACCCCCGTGTTTTCTTCAGTTTCCGAAACTATGTCGGGAGGAAGTTTCGATCCATGTCATCCAGTCACGCGAGCACATTTTGAACACGGTATGTTGAGTGGTACCCAGTCGAGGAATGGTGGTCTCATGTTCACAGTATTCGGATGCCATTTCCAAATACGCAGAGGCATGTTAACTCTTCTGACCTGGTCTCTGGAGCTCACGTTGATTGGCTCGCAGGACAAATTCAGGCGTGATAAGGTGGACCTTATCACATCGGCTCGTGTTCACTCGGTACATCATGACCATGTCGTGTATACCGTGCGGTCTCCGGATGGGACGATCACCAAGCATGAGATCCCTACCAATTTTGTGTTGTGGTCGACGGGAATAGCTATGAACCCGTTGACGAAGCGAGCCTCGGACCTTCTACCCAATCAAGTCCACAAGAAAGCCATCGAGGTTGATGCACACCTCCGTGTAAAGGGTGCGCCCCTCGGCGAGGTCTATGCTATTGGTGATTGCGCGACGGTGAGTGGTTGGGAGAGCTCGAGGTTAGTGCATATCGAACAGGTCGGCGAAATTTAGATCGAAACGTCTCTTGTGAGCCATCTTTTGGAGCTCGTAGACGAGGCCGACAAAGACAAGAATGGCAAAATCGACTTTGATGAATTTGATTTCATGGGTCAGTCACGTCAATCCCTTTGGGACATTGTCCTTACGGTGTGGCAGTCTCCAGGATTAAACAACGTATCCCTATGGCAGAGACCCACTTGCAGAAGGTCAGCGGGGAACATTTGGTGAATTCCATTATCGATGACACGTTGCAAGGTCCGCACGCTGTTCGACTTGTATGACTCGGATGCAGACAACAGCTTGACGCTGAACGAGCTTTGCAAGCTTCTCGAAGAGATCGGAAACAAGATCACGGCGTTGCCTGCCGTCAGTCCTAGTCAGGGTTCACTGAAACTGTTCCTGTAGCTGAAACGATTATCCACAGACGGCGCAGGTCGCTTCTCAGCAAGGCAAGTATCTGGGAAAGAAGCTCGGCAAGCTTGCTTCGCAACACGAGGTGCTGGAAGCGAACTGCGTCAAGGACTTGGACGAAGCTGTCAGCGGGCCATTTCGATACAAGCACCTTGGCAGTCTGGCATATATTGGCAACGCCGCCGTGTTTGATTTGGGAAAAATGTCGGTCATGGGCGGTTTGGTGGCGATGTATGCATGGCGAAGCGTGTACTGGAGTGAACAGGTGTCTTCTCGCACAAGAGCCTTGCTCATGATTGATTGGATTATCCGGTATGGGCCCGTCGCTGATTCTCTCGTCACGGACTCACCCACACTTTACAGAGGTGTTTGGGGTCGAGACCTCTCGCGGCTGTGATTGATGCGCGTTTCACTTCACGTTTGATATTCGATCAAACCAATGTGTGACTTTATTGCAATGTTACCCGACGTTTCATGTCAGCCCTTCCAGACAGAAATAGCTGGGCGCCACCATCATTCTGTCCACTCAAACGAACCAATGATAGCTGTCCCCCCCACGATCGAGCCTTGGTTCGGTGCAAGTACAGTCATCTTCTTGTTTGGCACGTCCAAACTTGTTCTAGGGTGATGCGACAGCGTGAGCATGAGGCGTCAGAGAAGATCCGCTCGGTGAAACTCACATGATGAGGAACCCTATGACGGGTAAATCGAGAATTTCTTCGTCGTACCGCTCGTTTTCATCCTCATTGAAGGGGGAAAGCAAGGCAAGGACCTTGTTGAAGAGTCTTGCACTGGTAGATGCTGGATCTAGCAATGTGGGCTGCATTTCCGATAGCGTGCGTGCAGCTCCGATGGGCAAAGCCGAGGAGGGCGCCATGGACTCTGAACGTGCGAGTTCAGTCACACGCCGTAGAGGGCAGGAGAAGTGGAGATTGATGTATAGGTGATTCACCTGGGCCAATACGGTAGATCGCAAGGTCGGCAAAGTTGATGATCGTTGAAGAGGGGGAGAGAATGAGTTCTGTAGCTGCTTCGCCTCCCACGAGGCCCGAGGACACGCCGGGAGGGGGGTCGATCTTTTGGCCGTACATGTAGGCGTGGAGTTGGCAGCTGTGCACCCGCTCGCGGTAAGCGTGATCGAGCTCGACGACCTGGAGTGGCGGGATAAGAATAGGGAGGAGAACGGAAGAAGGTGGGATACCCCTCCGGACTTGGGAACTTTGACGACAGAGAGTTGACTGCCGTAGAGACGCTGCATCTCCACGTTGAGCTTTTCGTGGCCGACGACGAGGATGACGTTTACTAGGAGTAACGGAGTGTAAGCGCAAGAGGAGAAACAAGGGGGCATCGATACTTTTGAATGCATCGACACAGGCTTTGACGAGGGCGTGACGACTGTCTGCGCTGGAACCAGAACTGGGACCGGACGCA
>JBBPUP010000009.1:106025-116410 GCA_038094735.1 Exsudoporus floridanus
CGAATGAAGAGGGGGTGTCGACGATCAAGCCCGAGACGCGTGCTGTACACGCTTCATTAGGTTATCAAGGAAGAGAGGGAGATGCATGCCTTGGGGGTCGGCGTCATGCCGCTCGACGACATTGACTCCAAGGTTCCGGATTAAGCGATCGAGGAGCTGAGGATTGCTTTTTGTGTCGGGGTGACCGTACCAATAAGTCAATGGGATGAGTGCATTAGAAGCAAGGGCAGTAGGAGCCGACGTGGCCGCGGACCCCAAAGGATTAGCAGGGGAGGCCGTTCCGATGGGGCTTCTTACGACTGCGGCAGAGATTGTCCCGGGAATTGACCACGCGCCCTGTGGGGGGGTGAGGGGGGTGTGGGAGGGGGGACGGCGAAAGGACAGACCTGGGCAGGGTCGAGGTTGACGAGGAGCGGGGACCAGTTTTGGGCGACACGGACGGTGTAGTTTGTCAGGATCTTTGCTATGGTTGTCTTTCCAGAGTTTTCGGGGCCTAAAATGAGGACCCTGGGGGGTTCTGTATTTGCATGATGATCGTCGTCGGAAGGGGGGGATCCGTGAAGGTCGCGGAGGGCGCGGACACGCATCTGCTCGAAGGCGAAGTGGAGGTTTGCATAGGTGGACATGGGTGTCTCGTCGGAGACATACTCTGTCGAGGGACGGCCGGTGATGTGGACGGGGAGGGTGAGGAGGGGCTGGGAGGGGAGAGAGGGGGGGGACTCATCTGGATGGTGCAGCCGTGCCAGGTGAACACGGCGGCCTTGCACTCCTCTGCAAAGAGATATGATTTGCCCTCTGCGAGCTCGCCGCCAAAGATTTCTGCATGGCCGCGGAGCAGCTGGTGGTGGTGAGCGATGACGGGGAGGGGCTGGATGGGGATACCTTTATCTGGAGGGAGGCGGCGGGGTCGAGCTCGAAGCGATACTCAGTTTCCGGGTGGAGATGCCATTCTTTGCTATCGGGGTGCATCTGCGAACGTGTTTCGAGTTAGATTAGCGTCCTGCCGTCACCGCATGTGCCCCCTCCTTATAACCCGCCCCTTCCCCCGTTCTCCCCCCAATGGCGACCACTGACTCCACCGACCACAACTTCAACGAAAAGCACCACCCATTCCCCCCCGTCGACCTCGACGCCGCAGCCGCGCTCGTCGCCGGCACACATGTCCACCTCGCCCCAGAGCAAGCGCTCCGTCTCAGGTACATCCTCCCCCTCCCCCTCCCCCTCCTCCTCTCCTCACCCTCCCCAGGCGCAAGATCGACTGGCACATCATGCCCTTTATGTGCAGTACGTCCCGCCCATCTCAGCCCGTCCCTCCCCTCACCATCCTCCCTCCCAGTTATGTACCTGTACGTCCGTCTTCCTTGTCTTCTCTCCGCCTCGCCCATCCTCTGCAAGGATCACCTTCATGGACAAAACCACCCTCGGCGAGGCAGCCGTCCTCGGCATCGAGTACGTCCCATCTCTGCTCTCACACCGCACACACAGATCCGTCCCACCAGGCAGGGCGCCAACTTGACCACCACCGAGTTCAACTGGCTTGGCACCATCTTCTACTTCAGCTATCTCATCTTTCAATACCCTCAAAATCTCGCCCTCCAGCGCTTTCCCGTTGGCAAGTGGATGAGGTACTACTCATCCCTTGCATCTTCACTCTCCCCACTCTGCTGACTGTTCCACAAGCATCAACATATTCCTCTGGGCAGTCATTCTCTGTTGCCATGCAGCCTGTACCTCTTTCGGTGGTCTCTTTACCGTTCGCTTTCTCCTCGGTATCTGTGAGGGTGCTATCACCCCCGGATTCATGATCGTCACCTCCATGTTTTACACGCGCGCTGAACAGACCCGTCGGGTCGGTTATTGGTGTCGGTCACCCCCTCCTTGCCATGCGACTCGTCTCACCTTCCCCATCCAGTCCTCATGAACGGCTTTGCCGTCATCATCCTCGGCTTCGTCGCCTTTGGCGTCCTTCATACCCATACACCCAACTTCATGCCTTGGCAGTGGTGAGCACAGCAACCTCCCGTCACCCAACACACCTCATTTATCACATCAGGCTGATGATCATCACTGGCGTTATTACCCTCCTCACATCGGTTCTCTTCTGGTGAGCATCTCCTCCGCCGGCTCCTTGACTTCCACATGTGTTATCATCCCAGGTTCCTCTTCCCTGATTCTCCAACAAATGCGTGGTTCCTAACTCCAGAAGAACGCATTGCCGCCGTGCAACGCATCCAAGTGAATCAGACCGGCGTGGAAAACAAGTTGTTCAAGATGGAACAGTCAGTGGCTTCTATCTGAGTTCTCCTCCCATCTGATCATTGTCCCTCGAGATTCTACGAAACCGTCAAAGATCCCAAGACCTGGCTTCTCGCATTCTTCGCTGCTGCTGCGTGCGTCCCATTCATTCATTTGCGTTTCTACATTCTCATCTGGGAACCGCCATTCAGTAACATTGTCAATTCCGTGCGTCTTACCGTACCTGGATTCCACGCTCAATTAACCCCGCTTCCTTAGCTCACTAATCAACGTCAACTCATAGTCGCCCAGTTTGGTTTCAACGACCTCCAAACAACCCTCCTGGGTTGTGTGGATGGCATCGTCGAGAGTACGTTGCATCATGGACTCCCACCTCACTTGGCCCACTGACTGGATCCTCCAATAGTCTTGACAATATTCCTTGGGGTGACGCTTGCATCACAGCCCCGCATAGGGCGTGCTTACGCCGGTGTGCTGATGTATATTCCCGCCATCCTCGGTGCAATCTTAGTCAGTGCCCTGCCATTCTCGAACAAAGTCGGCCTGCTCTTCTCCTATTGGATATCAAGTGAGCCTTCATGTAACGCGCCTCAAGCATGACCACATCTGATAATCACCCTCAGTTTTTGCCATTTCTCCGTTCACGATATTCCTGGGATGGGTGGCTTCCATAACAGCTGGTCATACCAAACGCGAGCTCATGTTCTCTTTGACCTCGAGTCGTAGTCTGATTGGTTGCTTGCAGGTATCACCACAAATGCCATCGTACTATGTGCTTATGCGATCGGAAATGCCGTCGGCCAGTTTATGTGGAAGTCGCAGTACCAGCCACAGTACAGTCCGTTTAGCTGCCCCGCCAACTGAGCTGATTGTGTTGTAGGAACCATGTCCCATGGGGGGTTATCACTGCCACCAACTTTGCTTCTGCAGTCACTCTCCTCGTGTTGCGCCACCTGTACTCGCGTGAGAACAAAAGGCGTGACCTCGAAGTTCGGGATAACACGTACGACGCCGTTTACATCAAGACCGAGTCTGGGGAAGAGAAGCAGGTTGACAAGGCAAGTATACCATGATAATTCCATCCGGATGATGTTGACCACCGTCCACAGGCTTTCCTCGATCTGACCGATAAGCAAAACCGCGATTTCCGCTACGTCCTATGAGCCTCCACCTGTAATTTCCCTAGGATACCCTCCTGAAGACAGTACCTTATGTGACAGTGTAGAGCTCGTGATGCCTATTTTCGCGTACCTGATATAAAGTTTGCTACCCTTTTGCTGTCTAGGAGATGACCATCTGGTAGGTGTCCTTTACAGGGTGCTCGGTCGGGATGACTTGACTAGCCCAAGCAATGATATCCCGCCTTTCGGTCTCCGTGAGTTTGTTTGGACAAGCTGTACTTTTGTTGCCTCCTTGTGAACGAGAGTCCGTGGAGGGTTCCATATAATCAGAGTTTAAGGAATCGGAGGTCCTGGCGCTTTCCAACGAGCTCAAACAGGTACTGCAAGAAGAAGAGGTGAAAGATCTACATGACAAGGAAAGCTCTTCTCCGCATTCCAGCACAAGATCGTCATTCCGTTCATGAGCGCGGACGCTCGATGGACACGTCGAGTACTCGGAGCTGCAATGCTCACTTGAGTCAAGACTATTAGCACAAGGATATAATGACTCGGAATCGTCCGAGTGATGCTGGTCATGAGCTGAACATCCAAGGAAAGACGGTTGGTTGTCGATCGCAGAAAACAAGGCCTTGGACAGACGATGCACATGTCGCCGAAGAGTAGTCAACGCTAATAACAAGCGCAAGCGCTCGAGGGCCAGTTCACACGTAGGTACGCCAGCAACGGAGCGAAACGGGAGTTCGTCCACGATGTAAACGGCGCATTCTATTACGTCCAACGCGCGGCGATGTGGCACGTATGCAATGACACGGACGTGATGCGCGCCATATACGAGACCATATAATACCAACCACTCTGGAAAGGATTCTGGGGTGGTTCCGACAGCTCCTCCCTTGATCAGCGGCGCGAGGAGCGTGAGATGGAGTTGCCCTTGGCTGGTTAACTCTTCGGGTATGGATGATGCCAATGTGCGGGAGTCGAAAGACGTAGATTGGAGATGTTGCGTTTCAGCTGGCTCCCTCATCCCGAGGAGCAAGCACCGTGTGTCGCTTTCGACAGAGATATCCTCGGTATCGTCGCTCCCGTGTCCCGGAACGAGCGCAAAATCAATGTGCCCGGGAGTGCTCCGCGGGGAATGACGCGTCGCGGGTATATCGCTAAATAGCCTGTCTTAGCTATGTTGCAGTGACGCATCGCTAGTAAGCATACCTCCTTGGTTTGGTACGAGGAATGCCCTCGAACGCGCGAGGAACGAGGGTCGCCAGACAATCATCCGTTCCAAGATCTGTCAATATCCACGACACAGTGTCTCGTGGTAGTTCTTCGCCGGGTGCCACCAGACGTGTCCCCGCGTTGCTTTCAAACCGAACGTTTCGAAAGGGACAACATCGATCCACAACGCAATCTACTCCACACTTGTCATCGTCAAAAGCTAAGAACTCCTTTTGAGGCGCATGATACTTAGCGAGGCGTTCTGCACCGAAAATAACGTGAACTAACCCTCCACGAAGTGGGCACGATGAGTTTGGCGCGTCCTTCAGGTTTCCAGTAAGAGCGAAGATAGCGCACGTATGCCAACGGCTGCTTGAGTTCTGGCGGGCTCGTCTCGATCGACCTCCTGTTCAGCAACAACCTGTCTACAATCAGCCAGTCTGAAAAGATCTAACCTCAATCTCTCACCTCTCTTGCTCAGGCTCTTCGATGCCTGCACGGAACATCTAGAATGGGTCGAGGGACAGTTGGTTGCAAAGCAAAGAATGCTGGCCGGAGCGTGCAACGAGGGGTTGTTGAATGCCGAGCCTGAGCAAGACTTGTTACGTCCGGCTTACAGCGAAAACGACTAATAGGGTTCCCTACATAATAGTACATGCAGTAGGTCCTCCAATGCGGCACCCGTTTTGTTGGCGAGAGCACTTCCGAGATCATGGTCGAGAGCGCGATTCATCAAATTAGCCAACTCCAAACACCAGAGTCGTGTACCAATCATAACTACCTAGTACGTTATCTAACCGAGCACGTTACACGAATGAAGCCACTTTCACTGCTTTTCGGACAGCAGCCGAATTGCCCTCAAGGTATCGATACGTTATCTGAAATACTTGAGTGATTTGGCGTTTTGTCTCGGAGACCAACAAGGGTGTCGCATTGGGTATAGTGATAGGTCGTCCAAAGAAGTCAACTGGCGGCTGGGCGTGAGGTATCCAAGTTAGATTACCTCGAAATCGAGGACGTTACTGGCTCCTACCTTGTCTGCAATGTCGGTGTGTTTTTCTGTTCGAGCTCGTTTGTTGACAGGATGAAGGTCAGAGCCGAATGATTGGGTTCGCTCCAAGGGACCTTCCTCTTCTGTATTGCCTGTCACATCTCTAGCATCACCGAAGTCTTGTGCAGGGGCCCTGCAACAATGCTAAATGAGTTTGGATATCGAAAAGACGGCCAAGACTGACCCCTTGCGAACTAGGTTTCTTGGCCCAACGTTCACTTTCTCGGCTGCCACCGCCTGTCGTGTGACCAAGGCAGCGTCGATCTACGGCGACGTCAGTTGGAGGGGTTAAAAATGGGAAAAGGCACGAACCTCCGTAGCGATAAGGTGACGGACAGCATATCTCGAGATTGAGATATCAGATGCGCGCTTCCCATCATAAGTCACGAACACATCTATTGGCCTGTGCCTTTTCGTGAGCGGCAACCGAAGCATTATTGTGGCGCTACACACGGGTCGAGTCTGTAGGCCACCTGACCATCTTCTGCTCTTTCTTGAACAAATCGAAATCCGAGGGAAATCATGATTTCAACAAGACGGGTGAGCAGGACACGTTCGTCAGGTCTGACAACTTGGCTGTTCACCTGTAACAAGACAAGCTCAACTTTGATCTCGGTTGTGAACAAGGACCTGAGTGCACTTACAGGTCGCAAAGGAGGTGAAATTATTCGATTGATGTACGGAGCGAACTCCAAGTGGAGAACCTGCCCCATAATCAGATGTCGATTAGCACCTGTATTCCTCCCAGAAGCGCAAATTCCATCACAAAGTGATTTCAGAATATCTTCATTGGTGCGTGTGATCAAGAAATTCTGCGTTCGACGGACATCAGTGGTCGTAAGACACGCCAATTGAAGATACTTGCATCCCAATCCGTAGAGTCCCTCTCGACTCGTGTTCCCGTACGCTCTCGACAGAGCGAATGGAATGGAACGAGAAAGTACGGGAGGTATGCTTGCAGGCCAAAATCACCGTCGGCATACATGACCGAGGAAAATATATCGAATGTCCCTAGCCATTCATTTACCTTCTCATATCGAGTCATGTTTGCCTCATGCCGATGACAGTTCGTATAATGGGCAAAGCATCCTGTAAGCACTGAATAATGGGAAATCTATCTATCTTGAAGAAAACATACCATTGGCGATGTTGGGGAAGTTGTTGAGTGTTTCTATTGCTCGGCTAAGGCGATTTACATATCGTGCTTCCTCCATATCACCAAGCGCCAGCTCCCGCATTCGTTTGCGTGACAAGGGAGCAAATATCTCATTCAGGACCGCTGTTGCAGTAACATCTGCCTCTTTCATACCAACCGTGGCACGACGAATCAATTCCTCTGTGACCCCTTCGTTGCGCGTTTTTATAAACTGTTCTGTACGGATCAATAACACAACCAATGGACAGATCAACGTGACGAACCTGTAGGGTGTTTAGGCAACCTCTCAGATCGCCTTTCGCAACATTAACCAAGGTACTAAGTGCTCTTGTATCTGTGACCAGCCCTTCGAGCTCACAGATCTCCCGAAGTCGCTTGACTATGTGAATATCAGCTGGTCGTGTATACCTAATCTGCCTTGCATGTGGACGGAGTTTAGCTAGCGAGTGTGCGTTCTGGTCATTACAAATGCAAATGATGGGCCGTAACAAGGGTCGCTTGTCGTTCTGTACCCCAGCCTTCCCTGTTAAGTTTAAGTCAAAGCATGAGCTAGGAGGAAAACCCGCCCACGTTTTTTCTTTGGTCTATCCAAGGTCAGTGAAATGAGTTTCTGGACAAAGCTACTCGACTGCGAAGATTTTAACTGAGTAGTCGAAGATGGCTGACACTATGACGTACATTGTCACCACCACCACCAGTCGTCCCGTCAATTTCATCAATGATGAGCAAGACAGGTTTCGTGCTGCCAACTGTAGAACCTGATTCAAGTATGGGGCGGACACGGTCATCGACTGACTGTGCCGACCGTGTGTCACTGTGCCGCGTTTGGTGAAAATGAAGATCACTATGTACGACAGAATCACCTGGCGTTGATTTCCACCACTTCGTAGCCCGCTTGCGCAGCAATGACATGGGCCAGCGTGGTTTTGCCAAGACCAGGAGGACCAGATATCAAGAGCAGCTGATGACAGGGGAGGTATGCAGATGGGGAGATGAGATTATGAACCACCTCACCTTTTCTCTTGGTCGATGGTATTCGTCCTCGGGATCGTAGTTCTGGTCGTCTTCTCTAGGCCTCTTCTTGCTTCTTTTTTTGCCGAAAACACACCAGTCCCACTGTTTTACCCAGGCCATCACTTCCCTGGCAACCCTTTCATTACCTAGGAGTTCCGTGAAGCGCTGAGGGCGATACTGATCAACCCATAACGTGTTATCGAGTGGCCGATGAGACGCTTTCGAATTTGAAGTCCTTTTTTCCTTGTGAGAACCACGTGACAGATGGAAATAGTCTGCGCATACGGTGTCACAGTATTCGAAGCCACGGACACCGAAAGCTCGTCGACAAGCCTATGGATAGGCACGTCAAGCAGGTTTGCCATTGGCAATGTCGAAGACGACTAATAGTTAGGTTAGTGATGACGGACATGGAGTACGAATGTGTACCTTTCGCAAAGTCATCATCTGTGGCTTGCGCGGGACAAACAAAAGTTTTCCGTCAAAAGTTGTTGCGCGCAGGGACGCACGAGGATGTGTCAACACCCCGGATGTAGGACGTATCGGCAACTTCAAGTTCCGTTTAGAATGATCCGGTTTGAGACCCAGGATATCTGAGATAGAGAGGAAAGTATCATCTGATTTACATGAGAAATGGCCCCTGCCTAGAAGCGGAACTACTTGCCCTGCGATGATGAGAGTGGTCCCGGGGAAGGAGCTGTAGTAATTGTAGAGATGCATCAGACGTAAACAGACGCGATGCGACCTACCGTCAGAATCCAGGCGCGATGCGTCGTCACTTGAACGGGGTATACTGGAGGGACGCGTGTCCGAAATGTGGGGAGGATGCAGTTCGTTGAGCTCATCGGCGTCGAGCGTGCCACCCAAGAGACCATTGGAGACAAAGGCAGATGGAGAGACGGAGGGGCCGAGCAGGCCAGTCGGGAGGAAGCTGTCGTGCATGTCTGAACGCGTCGGGTGGACACAGCGACGCGTCTGTGGCTACAAGTCCAATTTACATAAGCGACACGGCTGAAGTCGGGTATGTCGGAGCTTGGAACTGAATTCGAATTTTTCCTAGGCGCGTCAAGACGAGTATTTCTTCTGCTCACACCTCCACACCTCCCTCGTCGTCTTCGTCGTTCACCACAATGCTTACCGCACGCGGCGTCACCCGCGTCACCAGGAGAGCCGCCAACAGCGCAAAGAACACTAGCCGGTTCTTGCAAACTGCCACCCCGCTGTTGGCCCGCTCCTCGTTGCCTTCTTCTTCGAAGCAAACTGCTGCAGCCCGTCCTTCACGCATATCTGCTTCCCAACCAGGTCGGTTCTTCTTTGTTTTTCCTTCCTCTTTCTAGCACTCACGACATCTTGGCGCATTCCGAACTTTCTTTTTCCATCGAAACGGCATTGTTCGGAATGCAGTGCGTCATTATGCATCGGAAGCCAAGGGAACCATTGGTAGTGTGAAGACGGTTATTGGTGCCGTCGTCGACGTTCAGTTCGAAACTGAAAATCTCCCTCCCATCCTCAACGCCCTTGAGGTCCAGGATTTCCATGGTGGTCGTCTTGTTCTTGAAGTTGCATCACATCTCGGCGAGAACTCCGTCCGTACCATCGCCATGGACGGTACTGAGGGTCTTGTCCGTGGTCAGAAGGTTGTTGACACTGGTGCTCCTATCCAAATTCCTGTCGGCACTGCAACTCTGGGGCGAATCATGAATGTCATTGGAGAACCTATTGACGAACGTGGGCCCATCAAGGGTGTCAAGCTTTCCCCCATTCACGCCGACCCTCCTCCATTTGTTGATCAATCAACCACTGCTGAAGTCCTCGAAACAGGAATCAAGGTCGTCGACCTTTTGGCTCCCTATGCACGTGGTGGAAAGATCGGTCTTTTCGGTGGTGCTGGTGTTGGGAAAACTGTCTTGATTCAGGAATTGATCAACAACGTGGCTAAGGCTCATGGTGGTTTCTCCATCTTCTGCGGTCAGTGTATACTCGCTGGTCCACCGGGATGCAATATTGAAAGTCCTGTGTCTATCAGGTGTCGGCGAACGGACTCGTGAGGGTAATGATCTCTATCACGAAATGATTGAAACTGGTGTCATCAACTTGGAGGGTGATTCCAAGGTCGCTTTGGTTTTCGGTCAGATGAACGAACCTCCTGGTGCCCGTGCCCGTGTTGCGTTGACTGGTTTGACGATCGCTGAATATTTCCGTGACGAAGAGGGTCAGGATGTGCTCCTCTTTATCGACAATATCTTCCGTTTCACCCAGGCTGGTTCCGAGGTGTCTGCCTTGCTTGGTCGTATTCCCTCAGCCGTCGGTTACCAACCCACTCTTTCAACTGATATGGGTGGCATGTATGTAAAAATTTTCCCTTCGATTGTGTTTATGCTTGACAGAATTCTAGGCAAGAACGTATTACAACCACGAAGAAAGGTTCGATTACTTCTGTGCAAGCCGTCTACGTACCTGCAGATGACTTGACCGATCCTGCCCCGGCGACGACTTTCGCTCACTTGGACGCCACAACTGTGCTATCCCGCGGTATTGCTGAGCTCGGAATTTACCCTGCCGTAGATCCTTTGGA
>JBBPUP010000009.1:116509-131135 GCA_038094735.1 Exsudoporus floridanus
GGGGCCCATGACCAGCTGCCCGAGTCTGCCTTTTACATGGCCGGTACGATCGAGGACGTCAAGGCAAAGGCTGAGCAGCTCGCTAAGGAGATGGGTGGCAACTAGAGAGCTAGATGTTGTGGACACGGTGCATTGTGTAGACACCCAAAATCTTCTATTGATACCGAGCGTGGAGATGCTAGAAATGTCCCGCTTGAGTGCTCGCTCGTCTTGTAAGGCGCTATAGCCCAGTGGTTACGGCGACAGATCAGAACATTAGGTCGGACGCGAGTTCATCTGTTACTCTGAGTGTGCAGATTCAAATCTGTTGTGTTTTTATCTGTCTTAAAATGCTGTGCTCGGAGTCGCTGCTCAATATCTAGCATCCATCGTCTGCCTCACCTCCACAGCAATGGTCCCTACAATCGATGAGCTAGAGCAATATTTCGACTACGTCGAACGCCTCGTCGCCCACGCTTTCACAGCTGCATCGCCTGATCTTCCAAGCATCCAAGAAGCCTTGAACCGTCTCTGGCTTGACATTTCTCGCTTCGGTCCTCCTGGTCTACCTTCTCTTCCGGACATCCGTGTTCCCGCACTTGGGGCATTCGAGGTACCCCCTCCACCTCCCCCACCTCCTCCGCCAAAGTCTCTGATTGACAATGCTGGGGACTATATTGTCCAGCATCCATGGAAAACATCAGGCATTGTCATTTCGGCCTTCGGGGCAGGCTTACTTGTGGGATACGGTGTCATCCGCATGAGGTCTCTTAAAGAGAGACGGGTCAAGGTGACGTCTCTGCAGTCCGAGAGACGTCAGGCTATTGGTACGTCCTCTTACTTGTCGCTTATGACGGTAACTTGACATGTCGTCAAGTTATTTTGGGCGGTGATCATCCTTTGGGGCCGCCGTTGATTATGGAACTTGAGAAACAAGGCTATATCGTCATCGCTAGCGTTTCATCTCCAGAAGCTGTCAGTGACATCGAGGGTAAGGGGCGTGGCTACATTCGCGCCCTCGTCCTGGACCCTAACGAGGTATGCTTTCACGTGTCCCCCTCCAAGAGATTGACTGACCATTTCATGCCAGCCGGGGACAATCCCTATTTTCCTTCGATCTTTGGCATCTACACTGTCCCGACGGTTCCCTATAACCGCTGCAGGCGATCCCTACGCACCTACTCCTTATCATCCCCTGGTACATTCTGTGATATCTTTGTTAACCATGCCAACTACCTCCCTTCACTGTGCACCAGCACCATTTGAACAAATCTCCTTGCGCAGTGCCTATCTTCCCCATTTCCTTTCCACACACGTTTCACCACTTCAAACAATCCAAGCGTTATTGCCGTTGCTCCGCGCAGACGCGCCACGCGCACGTGGCCACAAATCGATTATTCTATGCCTGCCGGCTGCCGACGCACGTGTGGGACTACCGTTTGGCAGTGTGAGTGCCATGAGCGCTGCTGCCACTCTCCGTGCGGCCGATGTTCTCCGCCGGGAAGTTGCCGCCGCGCAAGGGATGAACGCGATCCGTATCGTGACCGTTGATGTAGGGGCAGTTGGCTCATCAACGAGTGACCGCAGTGTCGAAGTCAACACGGATGATTGGACTCCTTCACAGAAGGCCACTTATGGGACGGCATTCAGTACGCTTAGAGAAACCCGAGGTTCGCGTGTTCCAGTGGACGTGTCTGTTTTTGTCGACAGTCTTGTCGGCGTGGTCAGTGCTGGGACTAAAGCAAGATATTCCGGAAAAGTCGTTTTTGGTGTCAACCTCGGTCTTGTATACGAAAAGGTCAAAGACTGGATACGAGGTGATAGGTTTTCCATCGGGGCAGGAGGTCAGTCGCACCGTTGAATCGCTGCTCCGTCAGCTTAATCCATCCTTTGTTAGCTGGTACGTACGCAGTTGCGTCGTATCTTCCTCCCGTACTCCTGGATAGTCTTCTGGTCCTTCCTCACTTCCTGATGGACATCCGGAATCGCCTTGTACCCATTCCAATCCCCCGAGCCGACCCTACCGGTAATCATGCTGTCAGACCTATGGCTGCTACCTCCCACCCAGAGACTGCTCCAGGCACTGGGACAACTCCTCCAGCTCTACAACAATCTATTGGACAAATCTCTACAGTTTCAAAGACCGCAGTAATGTCCGAGCCACGTCCTGATGCCGACGAACAAGAGGTGGTTTCCGACGCAGATGTGGAGAGTAATGACGGGGACCTTGAGAGCACAGGTGTTGGAAGCAGTTGGGTGAGTCTGGGGCCGCGCGAGTCCTCCGAGTGACCTGTGGGCGCATCTAAACGCATTAGTCTGGAGGTTTTGATGGTGTTGCTCGTAATAACTTGGACTGGGTCTGCGATACTGACATTGAAAGCTATGTCGATTGTAAATTAATTGTCATCGTTTGCTCTTTACATCCTTCTGACATGTTTAGCTCGTGTAACCTGACGCTTCCCACATCCCAACAGACACCCACGACGACAGTCTTCTTTCTCAATCGAACTTGAACCGATGGGTAAGGTCCAAGGCCAAAGGAACATGAAAGGGCGACATCCTTACCCACATTAATTCTCTTCAGGCGTTTCTCTCTGGCTTGTGCCTACGGCAGCACAGATGGACGTGATCAAATCTTGTCTCCCAAGATGCCCATCGATAGATCATCCTGTCTCCCCGAGTTCCTATCCCGCCATCCTTCCCCACATAACTCTTGCAACGGTTCCCTTTTCGGATGCCGGGATCCCGAATGTGCTCCTCGATGCCGTCCCAGAGAATCAGGAGCCAATCCGTGCCAATTTTCAGTCCCTTGCCGTCGGTGACCACTACTTCCGCTCTGTGTTCATCGACGTCCAGCCCACACAAGAGCTCGTCAGTTTCCAGGACCAGATATTGACTAGCCTACGTCACCGTGGCCTTGAACCAATATGTCGTTGTGTTACATTGCGGACGAAGATAAAGGCGATCGTGATAGGACAGCGCAAGCGTTGAGAGACGTAGGTGTCATTGGCCAGACTGCTGACCTGCGGCCCATCTCACTACAATGTGGCGATGTCAGTCTACCAGGTTTCGACGGTACGGAGATTTGGTTGGTCTACTGCGAGGGCCCTGTAGGGACCTGGGAAGTGGACGAGAGGAAAGTGAAATTGACTTCAAAGTTGTAGTAGCACGGTACGAGGAAGCAGTTTTCTCTATCCTCTATTCACGAAATCCAATAACATGAACGTCCCCGTGTCACGCGGTACGTGTTGCGGAGCAACGATCGGTTCTGAACGCCTGAACGCCGTCTCCGCCGCTCGCGCTCGAATTCCTTTGTTGCACACTGGCGTTGTCTAAATCCCCGCTTGCTCGATCCTTGGTGACGGGGGTTGAGGGCGGCAGCTGCAATGAAGAAGCTCCGCACTCCTTTTTTTTTTCGTCGGGGGATGGTATCGATGACGTCGTCGTGCACTCACGATCGCCCACGCTCTCGGACTCTCCTATTGGTTCCTTCACGTTCAGGGCTCCTCACTCCGGAAATCAACATATATCTATACACTCCACATTCAATGTTCCTATACCCGCCATCAGTGATCCTGAATACACAGGATTCATCGACGCCATTGGAGAAATCGTGAGCACCACCAACATCAGCGACGCCACCGACTTCCTCTACCCTCCCAACGTCCTCTCCGACCCCGACGCGTGCCTTGAGCGTGCATTTCTCTCCGCATGCAATGTCTTCGTAGACGAATTCAACGACATCATTATCGATCGTCTGCCAGATGATAGCAGTACTTCGTGTCAAATGCATTCTATGTGTCATTTGCTCACTGCGTCTCTCGCAGCCTCATACTTCAGCGCAAATCATGTCAAAAAAGAACCTATGAGTTCTACAGCCCGCGACGACATCGGGCACCCGTTAGAACTGCTCGGCATGCTCATTTACCCCGGTGTTCCACCACAACCCTCGATCTCAAAATGGGGTGCATCTGTTCCGTTCTACGTAATCTCTCTGTCGAAAAGGGCCTAGCTGCCAAGGGCTCTCTCCTCTCGATCCGTCATCGACCTCCGCACTCACCTTTTTACTCGCGGACAACTGTACACAGCCCTTTCCCGCGTACGACGACATGAGGATTGCCTTCTGCTCTTCGAGTCTACGAACGATGGCTGATTTACATGCACTACTGTACACCGTTGACTGTCACTTTGGTTCCTCCGCTCGCATCCGGTGTAAATCTTTTCGTCCGCAGGTCGTAGGTTTTAGCAATACTCACAGAGAGCCTTTGGCGCACATTACAGCAGGTTCGATAAAGACGATAAACTTGCGTGGACAAGGGGAGCTGATCTCGGTACCATCATCCGGGACGGCTCAGTCGCTCCTGTCCTCGTGCACCTGGGCTCGTTCTATGGTCGTATTCTGGCGCGCGAATGAAGTCGGATGGCAAGGCCAGTCTCATCATGTACCAGGCACTCGTGTTAAGGTTACATTATTTGTTATAAATGTATACATATCAACCTCGAAGGTGGAGAAAGGACAGGTGGTGCGGGATTGAATCAACGCCAAAAGAACAAACCATGACAGGACACCATCATGAATCGGGGAGTGTGAGAGTACTGTGGAGTGCGTAGTGGAGACCATGCATTGATGACTGAGCGGCATAAGTACCACGGTATGAAATGACCGGGATAGATTACGAGGTCCGTTATTGATCTGATGCAATTCCAGATGATGAAGACACTGATGGAGGTTCGTAGAGGGGTAACGGAATCGAGTAGTCGATCTTCCGTTCGCCATTTGAATGAAAGAGCTGTGAATACGCTGGAAGAGTTTGCCTATAAGGTAAATTCTTCCGCACATCTTCACATTGGTTTTCCATAGCAGCTCTTGAGGGTATCGTAACTTCGGGAACGTTGACGTGTTTCACCGGGAGGGAAAAATGGAGACGCTCTTCAAGTATTGCTTCTCCTGAATCGGCGGGGTCATACTCGCAGCAGATCACGACATGCATGTGGTGTTCAACGTTGAAAAGCGGGCTACTCTCGGTGATCCGTCGCTTCTGCGTGCCCGCCCAATCAGACATATAAGGCTCCGTAAGCATAGGAATATTGGTCTCCAGAGTGTACCAGTTATCTTCAGGAGACACTTTATGACCCAGGGTGAAAATATGACCATCCCCAGAAATGACGTATCTGCCCGATTCGGTGGGAGGGAGGAGAGAGAATGATCGTTTCTTACTTGATCCAAATGTCCCGAGAAAATCGGTATTGTATAGAGCATGGACGGGGTGAGGGTTTCGCAGCGGAATGCGAGGAGGTTGGTGATTTTGCGGAGGAATTGGGTACTGGCCGACATCGTCTCGATTCAAGTTTTTCCTAGTCGACTGGGCATTAGACACTTACTAGTGAAGCTAAGATGGGGCCAAACCTATACACTTCGACTTGCTCCACATCGACGGAAAACTCTGTTATCTTCAATTGTTTCCGTTCGGAGTCGTCCAAGTCTTTCCCGCGGATACGCAAGATAAAGGGAAGGGAAGTCTCATGCATTGCCACAGCACTCGGTATACTGGCGACGACCTGAATCTTCTTCAAAATGTCACCTGGGATAGACTTTCGAGATGGATTCTCTGAATCGGGTGCGTGACGTGCGTCTACGATGTAGACAGACATCGGGAACGTGTTGGAGGGTCCAGGCTGGGGCTCGACGAAGCGCCGAAGAGTGATGGAGTGCCGATGCGCATTGACTGTGCGTTTACAGGAACGAACGGGGCCACAGATGCTCGCAAAGGAAAACGAAGAGTGACCGCTGTTCATATCGATGAACGTAGCAGTGGCATAGAGGGCATAGGAAGTTCCAGCTGCTTGCAGCGAGGCATCCCCATAGACCGAAGTGGTCGGCAGCCAGCCGGGAACAGGGACGTCGAAAACGACGTTCCACAAACAAGGTTTATCAGAGTCCTCGTGACCTTCGTTCGAGAGGGCCACAGGGCCGTCAGGCAGTAATTCGCTGGTGATTGAGCAGAGACGGATAGGAGCATATCCGGTTGCAGGAGAGAGCGTCTCTGACTGGCCATCAAAGGTGATTGCCAAGGACTGCAGCAGAATACGCGCAGATGGCCTTCGTCGGACGAATAGCGAAGAGGAAGAGGAGAGTGAGACGGAAACATGACCTGAAAGCGAGAATGTTGATCTAATCAAATATGATGAAGCCCGTGATTCCAGAAAATGAAGGGGGCCCTCTTACGACGAATCTGCTTCCCCATACATGTCTAGGACGTCTGAGAATGGTTGGATGCTTAGCGCAAGAGACATCTGTGAGGCAAGGAGAAAGAACTCTCGTCAGGATATCAGGAGGTGGATTAGCTTCGGGCATTCCGTGCGCTGTAACTCGTTATATATGGACACATGCCACTCGGTTAGGTGGACGGGGGAACAAAGGCCAAAGCTGGTTGCTTGCAAGTAAGATCACCGCACGGTATTGAGTTACGGCTAGCAGCACACTTGAATTGCGCGGTCCCTGTGGTCTGGTGCTGCGAACATCTAATCGAGACAGTCTCCCATTGTTTCATAACGTGTTGGGTTGCCTTTGCGGGAGTACAAAGGGATCGGTAATGTGGCCGAGGTGGGAAAACAATGGAGAACTCGCTTAGCATTGTCCCCCCAGACATCATGCATCACGTAGCTATATCTCAAACTTTACGGTTGCCCAAATGACATTCGTGGCTGATCATATCAACAACGCGGTCTCTACCCCCACTCATCCAAATACTTTGGACACCGCCAGTGCATCTTCTTCTTTCCGCCGAAGTGCCTTTCTTCGTGCATTATCTTGTTGAGCATCCTTTCGCTTGCCGTACCTGTCTCCTTTGCTTTGCTTGACTAATCTCCTTATCGCTGTTGGTGTCATAAATTCTGTAATACTGTCAGAAATGGCCGCTTGACACTAGGGCATAACAACAAACCCGGATTGGAGTAGACAGTGACACCGCTAAAGGCACCCTCGAATATTCGAATCGGTGTTAACACGAATCGAGGGCCAATTTCGACCAATGATGTGCTCGGAGGGGCATTGCTTTGCTGGGGATCTTTTTCAAGGATCTGACGTGCAAGACATTTGAATACCGCCAAGGAAATACCAGCGCACGGAATTAACCTGGAAGTTTCGGAACCAAATCTTGTTGTCAAGTAAGGAGAACGTTAGAACGTGGTCGATGAACGGTTTCGCTCTTCGAGTCGAGGGAGGAACACCGAAGATCTAGCAAGTACGTGGTTAGATGGATAATTGGGTAAAGCCGATTCTCGCACATGCGTGAAGATCTCTTTTGTCAGTTTACCCCACTCGCTCTCGTCAAACGCCTTGTCGAAACTAAGTATACCTCGACTGCCTTTGAGGCAATTACCCGTCATCTTTAGTTCGTCCATCGTGTGCACATTCTGCACGTGTAGTTTTATGCTAGGTCCATTGGGGGTCTTCGCTACCCACATATAAAGATCCTCGTGTCTTCGTGCCTCAAAGTACACAGTATTGTTGCAGTTATGAAGGTCTGCTAACTCGGGCAGGAGATGCAGTTGAGATTTCGAATCCAACTTGGATTCTGCGAACGAGGCATGATGTGAATCTCTAGTTAAAAGGCATGGCCTAGCAAGACGAACACACCTTTTTTAGTATGAGGGAAGAGAGCTTCCAGATCACTCATGAGATGCCTCATCCGATGGGTGACACCACGAGAAGAGAGCAGCAGGACACGCTGCTTGTTCCTCTTTTTTGGTTGGACTGGTGCTTCGTCGTCGTCCACGTCGTCTGCCTTGCGTTTGGGATTACTTTTCGCTTCAGCTTTTGCAGCATTGGCCTTTTGCGCCCTCAGTACGGACCGCATTGCAATTCAGCAAAGAGTTGGTTACTCGAGCTGAGCAGACACAACATTGGGTAGCAATGAATATTACGTAACCGCATTCAGCGAGACCTTCACGGAGACAAAGAATGTACAGCTCAGAGCAACAAAATAAAGTCGGCCTTACGGGTACAAGAATATGCATCCTGAAATAAGCGAAACAATAGACCTCTCTGGCAACAAACGAACGCTGGAGGGGTAAAAGAAGGGGGAAAAATAACAAGATCCTCGTGCAGAGGTGATCTCAGGAGGATGATGTTGAAGCCCGGAGTTGCTTTTGTTTCTCTTGTTCCAATCGCTATTCAGGGGATGTGTCAGACGGGAGGTGGATCTAGGAATATGCACGTACATGGTACAACAGTTGAACCGCCATTTGGATATTGGCGGGCTGCCCGGTGATCACCACCAGCCTTTCACCTTCCGAACCGGACGATGGCGCGCCGTTCAACCCAGCACCAGGCTCCATGATTTTTATCTGGCTAGCACTCATATGCCTTATCTCATTGATTTTGCTCCCACCCTTCCCGATGATGCATCCCACAAGATCATTTGGAATGTAGATTTGCTGCGTTTGCAACTGTTGGGGTGGGTTGTGAGATGGAGCATATGGATGATGCGACGAATAACCCGGCACGTAGGATGACCCAGTATATGGTGGACGTCGAGTGTAGCTCGAGGGACGATAGCTTGAATGGCTGGATGATGGCATACGGTCTTGTGCCTCGAGAAGTATATTGCCAATGTAATAGGTGGCGATGTGGATGGCATCCGCAACCCCTGCTACACTCAAGACACGCTATGGTCATTAAATCGTATAAGGCTTCATGCCAAAGTTTCTTTGGTGCACGATGCTTACTTCCGTCGAACCGGGGAGCATGCCCTCGCTCGCGTTCAACCGAGCCCCGCTGGCGTCTTGGATTTCCTTAATTTTGGATCCTTGCTTGCCTATCACTGAGCCCATACGGGAATTGGGGATCATGAATTTTATAGTAACTGCGCGACTTCCAGGGACAGAGGGGACGTCAAAAGGTTCGTCGTTGATTCTCCGCACAATAAGACCAAAGGCCTGATGATGAAACCTATGAGGGCTATTCGAGCCAAGAAAAAAAAGATCGACTACTTGCCTTGGACACTGCATCAAGGGGCCCACTGACGTTAAGAATTCTCTCTGGGTTGCCAGGGATACTCTCTGAGACCATGACGCGGGCACCACTCTTGTCGCGAATCTCGTTGACGTGTGAACCACCCTTGCCGATGATGATAGACGCATCTTGAGTGACGATCAAGCAACGCATATGAATCATCGCTGAAGGTGGAGGAGCGGCACTGGAAGAGGAGGGTGCTACGGAGGTGGTTGCATGTGAGCTGCTAGCTTCGTCTGACCTGGTGCGGGAATCACCACTCTTATTGTCCGATGACGAGGGCTTGGGTGAGGGAGTAGACGCGGTCGTATCTGCCACAGAAGCGGGGCCTTCTGCCATATTCACATCATGAGTCATAGACGGCAGAGAAGTTGGGCCGGAATCTTGGGTCTTCTGAGCTCGTGAGTCATCCGGAGATGCCGTAGCGCCTGTGTTTGCACGCTTGTGATGCTTTTTTTCGTCCGAGTCTGAGGGAGAACGAGACCGTTTGCGGTTAATGTCAACTTCTGCCATGACGAATTCAGCCAAAGAACAAGAATGAGATGGGGGTTTGGGGATGGGGGCTTGGGGTGATGGTGGTGTGGGGGATGGTTTGTACTGGGGAGTCGGAGGGACGGATTTCTGATGGGGAAGGGGGGGAGGAGGTGAGGAAATGGTGGATCCGAGCTGGGTAATCGCCAATGGAGAACGAAACGAACATACCTTGGAACTATCGCACAAAGAAAATCAGGCAAACTAAGGGGGACGAGGAGAAGGGTTTAGCAGCAACTACGCAAACACATCACAATACATCGACACAGCCTCGACAAAAACACTCCACCGTCGCTCCCATGCCCTCAGCGCCCTTTCCTTCTCCTCCTCGTCCAGTCTAGAGTACTGCGTTACATAGCCATCAGCCAGCTGCAATGCTTAATCAACCGTATCCAGTACCGTAATACTGTCGCGCGCAAGCTGTCCGAGCGTAATCAGACCGCTCACCTCCGAGGCCACCAAAACCTGAAATCGTCAAGCATGTTCATTTCTTCCACAGACCCGCTCACTTGGTAGAAATCAAATGACAGCCCCATGCTGTTGAACATCGCTGGATCATCTGATGCCAGCACGACGGGCACTCCCTGGTTCATGAGCGCCGGAAGGGGATGTGTAGCCATCGAGGATGTCAGGCGCTATGCAGGTCAACACCCCTCGAACCAACCCCCAGCGCGGGTCACTCACCAAGATCTCGTTCCTGGATGGGTCCGTTCAGCGTGTTGTCGGCAGGGGTGCGACAACATCTCACGAGATGGGGCACACCTCTAGCGCAATTCTCCGTTCGCGACAAATAGCCATTAACTTCGGGTGCTTCACCAGAGAAAAGCTACAACAACAATCATCCCTCGTACATGGCTGGTGCACTCATGACTCACCCATGTCCAATGCGTTTTGTTCCAAGCAGGATAGCATCATACAAGTTCATGTCCGCCGCGGTTCCGTCCCCAAGAGTTTCACCTGCGTGGAACAGGAAGGGTATCTCAACGTTTTCCTGTTTCTGATACTCGATGAAACGCAGCAGTGATTCTGCATAATGTATGAGCGGCGTATTGGTATTTTCCTCCCCTACAAGGTCAAACCCTGTGAAATAATGGTGTCGGGACAGTCAGTCCAACTTTCATCTAGATCCAAGACCTCCGTAACTATTACCCGCGATAAGATGTGGAAATTCGTGCTTGAACTCGACACAACGCTTCAGTTCAAAGTCCAGCTGCTCACAAGATACAGTCCTCGAAACCGTATAGATGATCTACCGCAGCGGTCGATCAGCATTCAACTGTAGTCTCGATTCAACATTTACCTTGAAGCCAGCGAACTCGTCTTCTCGCCCTTGCTGCCTCAGCCCGACCTGGATCTCCTTGACTAAGCCATCAAGCAATGGGAAAAATTCGCGGATGGAGAGCCTAGTCTTTCCGTCCTCGGCAATCAAGTAGCTTTGAGGAGACACGACGATGAACAATGTACATATTTCACTCAGGAAAATGTGCGGGGCTTACTCGGCGATGAAGTCATAACGTGACTCTATATATGAGATACCGTCCGCTATGGATGACATGATGAATTCCCGGAGGTACACCTTTTGAATGGGCATATATCTAATGATGGGCTGCTTTGCGTTGAGGCGCCCGACATTCAGTTAGGCTTGGTTGGTACTCACGTCAGTTATCGTAAAGGTGCTTTGAAATTTCTGCCAGATCTGAGCAATACCAACTCGTTCGGGCAACTGCGCAAGGTTCGGTGTACAGGTCTCACCTTGTTCGGGGTATTGTGTGATCCGTATGCCTCGCTCGGGTTGATCACAAAAGTACTAACGATCCACTTATCGAAGCCCTCCGCACCACCAAGAGAGGGATCGAATGTTTCCCGGGCGGTCCGCAGCTTCACCCACGTGTTCGGCACATACGCCGCATCAGTGATCCCGCAGCTCTCTGTATATTCTTCCCTTGGAATAGGCCCGATCTCTGGGAATGTTTTCGCGATCGTCGACTTATCGATCACACTTGGGCACCGAATGTGAATGGCAGGATGCTGCAGGGCAAGATCCAGGAGGAAACCAGCTTCGACTGTCGCGTATTGATGGACGTGTAGCAGTGCGCCTTTTGGCATCTGTGCTTGCGAAATGAGTTACTGGAGAATCTACGAGATCCCACCCACCGTGCGGAGGATCTTGAAAAGCTTGCTCGTCATAATAATTTTCTTCCCTGTAAAGAGGATGTTGCACAACCATGTGTCGAGTCATAAAGTTGTACGGACCTGTCAAAAATTCCATGCCAGGGAATGGGTGGGGGACGTCATCGTGTTCAATACCCCATACTGTCTCGGCTTCCTTGGCGCGAATGGCTCTCACTACTCGATCCGCTAGGATTTCCGCAGACGAGAATTGCTTCGTGATGTCCTGGTCAATTCTGAGCGCGCGATCTTCGTTGATCAGATTGATGCGATTCTGTAGATAGTCACCGAGAGCTGGGCTAGACATCGTGGTTGTTCGCAAGGGTTCTAACTCGGCTACTAGTCGGGACCCGTATCTCCATTATTAGCACATTGCAATTCTGTTTGGGACTCTACTAGTTATGTTTGATAAGAGTACATGAATAACTTGGTTGAGCAAGGGTACCCGCGACGCAAGTCGTTGTGGTATGAATGATCCGTTGTTTCCACGCACAACATGAAGTCCATGCTCAGTTTCTGTTTGAAGCTACCAATTCCCTGATGAATCCCTCCCACCGGGTTTCCCATAATTCCGTAAGTCGTCGTTTCTCGCCTTCCCCGAGCATGGAATGCTAACAAAGAAATTCTTACTTACCCGAGACTAAAGAAGGGAAAGAATGCAGACCACAATGCTGTCACGGGCGAGATGGCCAAGTGTCAAGAGACCTGTCACCTCGCTTGCAACGAGGACCTGACACACTCTCAGTGACATCCGCAGACTGAGGCGAATATCGCCATTACCTGGTAAAAATCATAAGAGAGGCCCATATTCTGAAACATCGCAGGGTCATCCGAGCTAAGGGCTACTGGAACCCCGTGATTTAAAAGTATGGGCAAGGGATGCATGGGCATGGAAGCAGTAAGACGCTATCCCAGGTGCAGTGAGTCACGAACAGCGAAACGAATATTTAATCCTTACAAGTATCTCATTCCTAACGGCAAATAATCAGAGCCATGGTCTCCAGGGCGATGACCAAACTCACGAAATAGGGCAGATCTCCAAGGCTATTCCTTTCTCTCTGCATATCTGCATCAATTTGGGATGCTTTACCAAAGAAAACCTACAACATGGGTGAATAAACCAACGACGACACAAATAGTCCGTTGAACGGTACCCATGCCCTATACGCCTCGTCCCGAGTAGGATTGCATCGTAAAGGTTCTCATCAGCATGTGTACCATCTCCACAAGTTTCTCCGGCGTGGAAAATGAAAGGAATCTCAACACCTGCTTCCTTTTGTCGCTGCTTGAAGGCTATCAGTTGGTCCAGGTAATAATGTAAAGGGTGAAGAATATTTTCGTCTCCCACAAGGTCGAAACCTAAGTGCACCGTAACAACTTACAATGTGTTTGTCGTGACAAGAGGGTGAAAACCCGCACCGACGATTAATTCGGGAAATGCCTGTTTCATCCGTATGCAATCCTCTAGATGATCTCTTAGCGTGTCACCGTCACAATCCCGAATAACAGTATAGATTATCTGGGTGAGGCACAATAAGTTATTTCTAAGCACTATTTTGGAGAAGAAGAAAAAAAATCAAACCTTTACCCCAAAGAAATCAGGATGCTCTTTCTTGAACTGATCGACTACCTGATTGAATGTCCTCAGCCAGTCAACGTGCGGGACATTCTCCTCTCCGTCCGCACCGATCATGAACCTGAGGAGCAACTGGTCAAAAAAAGTCTGTGCGAGGTGACATCACTGCTTACTTAGGACTGAAATTGATCCGTGCCTCGACGTAGGATACCCCATCTTCGAAAGTTTCTTGAAGAAAGTGTCTGATATATTCTCCCCAAATGGGGAAATAATAGACAAGGCTCTGGAGTGGTTAATTACCAATCAACACCTCCGTTCGACTAGGGAAAGCTCCAAAAGTACTAACGCAGGTTAGTCTCGCAGCAGAGCGAAATACATCCCAGATCTAATTGGAGTAAGTATGATATGCTAGCATTGCCTGTGGTCCGTTCGCACCCTAATGTTATTATTGTGAGTGATGTATGCATCGCTAGGGTTGATAGACATCCTGCTGATAAGCCACCGATCAAATCCATCTGGGCCTCCCAAGGTCGCGTCAAATTTTTCGCGGGCCGTTGCAAGAGGTATCCAAGCACCGGGATGATACGCCAAATCTGTAAGCGACGTTATGCTGGTAGTCAAATTGGTAAGAGTTGGCCTCAAGTTTGGCCGGATCAATGTCATATTAGCTGAGGTAATGGTCTCCGGGGAAGAAATATGAATGGCTGGGTGTCGCAGTGCGATGGCAAGCAGAGTTTTTGCCCCAACAGTCAAATCGAGGTGAGCGTGAAGCAGGGCTCCCTTCGGCATCTACGTGGATGCGAATAAATCTATAATCTCAAGTGGGTTGACCGAAGCAGGTGGTATGAACCTTGGAAATAATTTGAAAGAGCTTCGTTTTCTGGATGATGCGCTTGCCTAATTTTCTATCAGTCTACGAGTTTAGGTGGTGCAGGGCACAAACCAGTAAGAAACTCCATTCCAGGAAACGGATGCGGGACCTCGTCTTGCTGCACGCTCCACACGGATTCAGCCTCATCGACACGGACACGGCGGGTGATCTGGTCGGCTTGGCCCTCCAAGATAGAGTTTAGGCGGATATGATCGACACGAAGCGCTCTGTCGGCCTTGATCAATGCATCACGCTCCGCCCGGTAGTCTTCGAGGGAGGGCATGGCTTGGACTCGGAGATACGAGCGCAATGCGCAAGGACTCCCAGCGGCTATCATGACGCGTGATCAATTTCTCACGTGACTTGTTCTGTCCTTTCTAACCATCATGTCCTCGGAAGACGAAATGAGTAAGGACGTTCGCGTCTTTTATCGAGTGCGAGACGTTCATCTAAAACAGCTACCTCGCAGGCAAGTGGGAACAAC